>JAAAQI020164783.1:0-24377 GCA_011800005.2 Stichodactyla mertensii | reverse complement strand
GTCTTGACAGTTGAGTTTATTCACCTAGAATTCAAGGACTTTCAAGTACCAAAAGACCTAAAACATTAAACTCAAGGGACGGAGGAAATAGATTCGTGGGAATGCGCTGCTTATTATTGTACACTAATGTAGGTTTGTTATCTGTACGTTCAGTTTGCATTTCTGATTTTCCGGCTTATTTAGGGACAGTAGTTGAACCCATTGTTGTGGTTAAATTTCATTGAATAGACAGGAAGCCATGCAAAAAAAGATAAGAGATAAGATAAAGTTAAGTGTAAACCTGACTAAGAAAAGAAAAAATGAAAGAAAGAAGTAAAGGGAAAAGAAATGAAAGCAAATTCTGGTTACCCTCTTTCACCATGTTTTCATTCTCTCCCCTTTTTATTCTCGAATACTGAACCCACAAAAAGATGCCCTTCTGCATTGAATTGCTCTAATAATACAAACATACGTTTTTGCTTTTAATGTATTTTCCGGATCCGGGCCTGTACAATAGACGCGAGGTGAGACGGCAGTCAGTCTAGGCGCCGGAAATCACTGGAGGCGTGGCAGACAAATCTACAGCAAAAGGACGTTATGTTTTGCTGCTTGATAAACAAGGTCATTGAATCACTGTAAGTTAGTTCGTTATCTCGTCTTGCCCTAGAACTCCACAGGATAAGCTGTTTTATCCAGCTTTTGGCATTACCGAAAGACATCGGAAGAGAACAATAACTAGATTTCTTCTGAACGCAGCAGTGAAAATTCATGGAAAAGTCTGAAGAAAACTTGCTGAAAGACGCCAAAAGATTACTCGCTGTCAACGCTACCGAACAGAAAAGATTAGAGAAATTCCACAAGTATATTGATAGGAAAAAGAAAGAAAAGGAAAAATTCATATCAAGAGCACAGAGGGATGCTATTTTGAAGTTTTATGAATCCTCTGGCAAAGGTTTTGAGGGAATTTCGCATACGGAGAAGATTCAGAGAGTCAAAGGTCTTAACTGCTTGAGGGCTGTCGTTTCAAGTGACGCTGTTTTACAAAATCCCGAAGCAAAACCATGCCAAAGAAGCGATAACAAAAGACAAAACAAAAAGTTATCATTACAAGAAAGGTCTTCCAAAGTTATGCTACCAGAATTAGACTTTGCACACTTTTTAACACGTAAAAACAAGCCGTTTAGACGAACAAGAAGCTGGTCCAGCCCAACACTTGTTTGTCGACTCGAGGACCTCGGTTCAAGAGAAAGCAGAAAAGAACAAAAAGGCCCTCTTTTTGATAAACGAAAAGGTCGGAGTCCATCTGTGTGTTGTGTAGAAAAGAATTCCATTCAAGAGAAATGCAAGGACAACGAAGTTGAACAAGAAAAACCTAAGAAACCATTATCGGCCATTTTGCCGCCATTAGTTTTGCCTCCTCTGCATTCACAACGAAGACCGAGTCTCAAAGAACAAAATAAAAATATGTACAAGAACGATAATACAAGTGATGATAAAAACTACAAAAAGCAATGCGAAGAACTTTCTGACTGTAGATATTTAAGGATGTACCATCCTTGACATGGTAAACGCGTCACACACGAAGTATTTCATAAACTTTATATAAATCATTAGTTATTACAGTAATTCGTTCTTGTTTTCTTTGCTGTGAAAACAAAATTTTCAAATCAGTTAATAACATCTTTGTAATTCGGCTTATTTTTCTTTGCTGGTGGAACGACCTAGCTACAAGTTCTCAGTCGATATTTTTTGTTAAGGAACGAAATTTCTACGCATTTTTGGGTTATAGATACATACTTAACAAGGTCAAATGTACAAAAATTTTCGGGAAACATAAGAAGTTGTTAGAATAAATCTTTCAACACCTGCAAATAAATGCATCTTCTGTTCAGTCTGATTATTGAAACCCCCGACCCCCGGGACAGGGCGGGGTACCGCGGCGAGATCGGGCATTTAATTAACACCCACTTAACTGAAGAGTGTGCACGGGAATGCGGAGGATTTAACGCGTACTTCAACGGTTTAATCGCTCATAAATTTGTGTGTCTGTTTTGAGAATAAAGTACATGCTTTCACTTTATCATCATAGGGTATCAAGGCTTTATTCAATAGCTTTGAGAGCTAAGGCACCCACACCTTCGTTGAACTTTCCAAAACTCATGCTGAAGTCCAGCAACACATAGCTCACTTATATATTTGCTCTCACTACACAACATCAATACTTTACAAAATACCACACCAAAAATTATGGAAAAGATTAATCCTTTTTACTATAAATATTAGGGGGCGGAAACTTTGTTTATTGCTTTCTAAGTCTGATAAACGCTCTCAGATCAAAGAGCCCGTGTGGAGATCCCAAGAAGTCTTTCCATCATTAGTGTTTAGTTTCACCAGACTTCCATTTGCTGGTCTGTTTTTCCCCTCTGACCATTCAAACAAAAGCCTATGAAAATAACAGAAAGTAAGCTTAATTTTGAAACCTTAAAGTTATGTTTAAATTTACCAAAAAAATTTAAGACCTAAGCAAAATGCTGCATGGCAATTAAGGTATATATTCCATTGTTTTGCAGGCTGCAAGTATTTGCAAATGATCTCATGGTATAGCATCATGAATGCACTTGCATCATTTTCCTCTGCCATGCTGTTTTTTAAAAATGGAAAATATATGAAACATGATACTTACTCAGCAACATATTCTAAAGGTGTCCACTGACTAAAGTCTGCATTTGACATGTTCTTTCTGTTCATGGGTGTATCTAGAGTCATCCTATAAGGGCAATATTTTATTGTTTAGCTATGCATTTAAAGGGGCTTTATAGTAATCACTCTATGACAATGTATAACTGGCAGCAATTAAATGAACATCCCCAATAGACTGTTTGCACAAACAAGTCACATGACCACATCCCCCTTAGCACCAGTGTCAAATGAACTCCAGAAATGGAAAGAGCATCTCAATATTATTAAGAAGGTGAAGTTTCATCTCAAAATGTTTGACACAGGAGAAATGGCAGGAAACATAAAATCAAAACTTTTATTAGGATTTGTATGGGAAAATGTGCTGGACAGCAAGCTTGTGCAGTCCAGTACATTTTTCCATACAGACTCTTAGAAAACATTCAATTTTATAGTTCATGCCATTTCTCCTGTTTCAAACATTTTAGGCTAAAATTTCACCTTCTTACTAATTTCTGGGGTTCATTTTGACATTGGTACTTGATTTAAGGGAGTTGTGGTCATGTGACCTGTTAGTGCAAATGGCCTATAGCATTCACCAAATCCATATAACATGGACTTACGGTAGGATTGCCAGGGCAGTAGAATCAGGTGGAAGACCACTACCTTCCATACCAAGCCCCTTTACCAACTGATGGACAGCAGCTTTAGCCATACCATATCCCATCATTCCTATATTGTTTTTTCACAAAGCAGAACAGTTAGAATATTAGACAGTGTCTGATAGTTTTAAACAGAAATACAGGATTTGAGGACTTGCATACATAAAAGCTCGCCAAAATACCAAATACTACATGCCTCATAGAAGTACACAGCCATGTCAGACGTTAAGCCAACTAATAACCTTTATTATGTGGCAAGGTAATTTCACGTGCTCTCACTGGCTAATTTGGGGTCCATAACTTACAGTACAGACCACCAACCTTATTTGTACTACTTACCTTGCCATATAATAAACATCTTATTAACCTCACTTCCTCATATGTAAGTAAGTTATGGAACCTGTTTTTTTTCCTTTTTTATGGCCCACAAGCTATGCACTTGGGCCATAGGACGTCAGTGGAAAAACATTGGTAATATATAACTTAAGGTACAGCCCTTGCACTTAATTAATAAGAGGTATATATGTATGCTTCATGCATCAAGATTGTGGTAAGTTGAAAGAAAAACATTTTCTCTTGTAGATTGTATAACGACAGTGTCTAAAACTCTGATTGTGTATTATTAAAAGTGTGTATCTCCAAAAATAATCTCACCTGCAGTTCCCCCTAGTGAAGGTTGAGCACCAGTCAGTGAGAGTAGACCGCCACTTAAATGAAACATTATTGTCAAGTTTGCACAAAGTTTTTAAATGAGCTTTAAGACACACTTGCAAGAAATATTCTCTTGAGACTAATACAGGGCAGTAGCCACCAGTACATTTGATCCAGTTTCAACCTGACCACTTCAGGGAAGAAGACGGTTTAACATGTTAAGTCCACTTTCAACCAGACAACTTTTAGAAACCATAGGTTTTGATAATTTTCAAGATTTTGAAAACTGGACCACTTACGAAATTGTGGTCCTGTAATAAGTGGCAATGCTCTGGCCTTCTACACTCCATCCAAATGCTTTATTACAACCATAAATGTAATACTATGTAAAAATAAACTTTCCATACTTTTTCAAATGTTTTGCTGCAATGCTTGCAGATATGAGTGAAGTCCAAACACTCTGCTTGAACATCAGATCAGCATTTTTGACTACCACTGCAGAAGAAAAAACACCAAAAACTAAACTTTTACCAGAGTAGAAAAGGCAACAAGTTACTCCCATAAACCACCCACACCACCCAGAGAGTTGGCATGTGAAGAATTCAATGAACAGGATAGACTAACAAGTTTACCTTTGCTTTTGGCACTGCCTCCTGCCCAGCCTCCAGCAACACACACTATAGCATCTAAGGTATTACCATCTAAAATCTCATCAACCCGTTTTTGGACCTAAAAATAAAACACCACAAAGAATATTTTGAGTGATAACTGTCCACCAAAAGGACTAAAAATTCATAGTAAAGTTCTATAAAATATCTTCTATAACTCCCTCCTCAATTGCTTGTGGAATGGAAAGGTCTGAGTCTTGAGCTTCATTTGTTCATTCACTGCAGAACTAGGCTTCAATCTTAGGTGAATGGCCAAAGATCTAACAGAAATTCATGTATTTATTTTTGCAGAGGGAGAAAAAAACAGAAAATCTGGAGAAAAAACCCTTGCAGCACAGGAGAGAGCCAATAAACAACTCTACTCACATGAGATAGTAGGTCCAGGGATTGAAGCTGCGACCCCAGTGGTGAGAGGCAGTGCATTAACAGTGCATAACACAACACCCATGCCTCACTTATAAGTGAAATTCACTTAGGAAAGTCAGATCAAGTATCATTGGGCCCTAGATATTAGAGGCATGACAAATTAATTGAAATTTTGTACTTGAGTAATTTACTTACATCTTGATCCTGTTCTACCCAAGACTTTGAAGCATCCACAATGACATTGGCATGAGCTTCCTCATTGGGGAACAAATCCACAGAGGCAACCCACTGATGTGTCATGTAAGAAATAAGATATGATAAAACTGCAAGGTTCAAATAATGATGAATGCAGACACTAATCAAATTACTAAGGGACTGTTCATTATTTATCAGAGGGGGTGTATGGGTAAGAAAATGGGGAGACTTGAGATTTTAGCCAATGAAAAATGGGGGTTTTGAAGTGCTTGCTGAATTATTTTTGGGAGCCTTGAAATTTAGAGGCAAATGCCTTATAAATGCTATATAAATTATATATCAAATATCAAACCAATGTTTACTAAAGACCTCTTTACTTTGGGTGTAATGTTTTCCCATTTCAGACCATGTGTCATTCCCTTGGGTATTGTTTCTTTGTTTCTAGGAAACCCTTGAAAAGATATATTAATATATGCATGACCCTCAAACAAAGAACTTATTCCCAAGAGGATGACACGTGGTCTGAAATGGGAAAACATTACACCCAACATAAAAGAGGCCTATTTGGACCATTCATGGGGTGAAAGAGAGTTTTTCCAATCCTGACCCTCCCCACCCCTAATAAAAATACCACATACTCTTCCTACTGTGTGCAGATAAGTATCTTTCAAATTTAATTGCCATAATATTTGATCTGGGCTTTTCAGAACGTTTCCATATCGTAAAGAAAATATCAAATAGTTTATAACATACACAACGTGCCTGCACACAAAGTGAGCTCTGAGAACCAATCCTAAAATCACGCAGATAAATCCTTAGAAAAATCTCAAATATTGATCAGAGCTAACCTCTAACTACTTACCCAGTTTTTAGCCTTAAAATAAGATACACAACAGGCTCCAAGAGCACCTTTTCCGCCATAAATTAGAACCCTTGAAGAAGATACTATTGCGGCCATATTGAGAAGCACCACGTGAATGAACCTTGACAAAAATCTACTTAGGGGATAGGGGTAAATCTCATATCTTGCATAAAACTACAAATAAACTTGGTAAAATTGCTAAAAATCTCTTATTTTTGATAATATAAGTTTTTTATATCTTTTATTTCAACGATAAATCCTTTTATTTGTTTTTTACTTGGTGGAGAAAGATGTTTCGTATAGTACCCACCCCTCCCTAAAGAAAAATTGTCGCCTGTCAATCTATGCAAATCTATTCATTTCCAGACTTCTAGAATGCGTGTGAAAAGTGAATATTAGAGACGAGATTGTTTACCTACTTCACGGTGCGATCCCCTTATCATTCCTCCAAAAATGTACCTTGGCTAACTCCCTTAACAGTACCTGCTGCGTCGGACGACCAAATGAGATAGAAACACTCACTTTTGATTGACTAGATTGCGAAGAAACGCAAGTTTTACAAAGCGTCATGTTCACAATCAGAGAGGAAGTTGGCCTTCTGCTTATCTTGTTGTTCAGATTTGAGGTGGTACTGTCAGCTTGCCCGAAGTCCTGTGTTTGTCCACAGCCAAGGAGTGGAAATAAAATAATCGCTAATTGTAAGGATCGTGGTTTTAAGGAGATCATGCCTTCGCAATCACTAGTAAACGTGTCGACATTGTGAGTACCTTAACTTGTTGGCGCAGTTCATTGTAGTAAAAAAAGTAATAGTTTATCTTTGTTTAGAGCTCGATATCACATTCTTTCATACTTCGATCTCTTGGCATTCCTCGTGATTTTCGTTTATGAGGTTTCTTCATAACTCATATAATCCTTTTTATTGCCTAAAGGGGTTGAATGTACTCTTCTTAGTCAAGCAAATTACTAATAGCGTTGCTAACTCAATTACGAACAGCGTATACTTTGGAAGACATTTTGGAATAGAACTCCCTTATTTTTGAATCTTGTTGATCTTACGGGATCTTTTCTAATCCTAACAGAGATCTTTCAAGCAACGAGATCACATCACTACCAAATAAAGCATTTGGAAGACAAAAATCTCTCAAAAAACTGTAAGTGGGGAATTGTTAAGGGCAATTAATATTCTATTGACAGGGTTCGCTATTGAGAAGAGCTTTGTTTTTTTTACAAAATGCTTGATCCGTCTGATTCTCTTTGATTTTGAACAGTGTTTTGTTTAACAAAGTATATTGCTTGTGATGTGATGTTTTTATTTGAAGTGGCTTGAGTAACTGAAGTAATACTTACATATATGATAAAAAGCACCATACAGTAAATCACATTTGATGAATAAAGCATCTTTATGTGTATGTAGGCTGAATATTTTATATTTAGGCTGGACTCATTTGAAAAATCCTTCCGTTCAAGGCCACGTCAAATAGCAACACGTTTTGTCACGTCCATAATGGTTTGATCTCAGAGGTGAAAAAGTAAACATATTTCAAAGTTACGAACAGCTACAGTGGTTGAGGATTTATTGTTTTAAATGTAGTTTAAGAGTAGACTTGTATTATTCATACTTTTTGATGACCTATAGTACATTTTGGACCAGAATTTACTCCTATCTAATTCTAAATAAACAAAAATAAAAAATATATTTATAACAACTTCAAGAAAAACAGCAATATATTATCTATATCAACAACAAACAAAATGCAACAACAAGAACAATTTACTATCAGTAACAATTTTTATGCTGTCACAATTATACAACAGCATTTGTAAATACAAAATTACTTCTAAAGTAACAGCAAGCTGGGTAATGCTCACAATCACAGGACATTTAACTTGTTTTGATTTCTTTATACTTAAATATGCAGTCTGTTTACTTCCATTTTCAATTACCTTCGAATTCAGTCATTTTTTCCTGGACATTTTGTATTCCCATTTCTTGTCAGAGCTGATTATTATATGTCGTGTAGCTTTTCCATCTATTAAGTCAATCAAATTATGGTCCCACTACACTATGTGTCAGTTGCCTTATGGTCTGTCTGAGACCAAAATTCTAATTTAAGATTAACTCTAGGTATTTCTATGTTTCTTTACATTATACCAATGGTAAAGTATATGCAAGAATGGGAAATCTTTTGATTCATTATTCATATGTATTTTGATTCCTCAGTGCATGATTACACAAAACTGCAGGATAGCAGAATGTTTTGTTTCTAGCCAACATGACTACTGTATAATAGAGTCTAATACAGCATTATTAGTTGTAAATTAGCTCTTCTCAACAGTGCTTTTCATGCACACCAGTGAAATTATATACTAAGAACTAATAAGCCTAATGTAGCTTAATATTTTCATATCGACTTAGGATTTATTGGAAGTAATTTTTCCCATTAAAAATAATGATCAATACAACTATACATGCATGGATGGCATATAATCAGCTTTTCATATTGGCACAAAGAACAAAAGTCCCTTGGTCTGTCTTATCTACTTTATAAAAATAAACAAGCAACTTTTCTTAATTTTCTTAGGAAAAGTAGACAAAACTTACCAGCAGGGTTTATCATAATCATTTTCTGATATATATGCTGTTGAGAAGACTGGCCTCTTTTAACAAAAAAAGTGTTCCTATTATCTAAGACCTAAGGTATTTACTTGATATATAAACAAAAATGATATATTTAAAATAGAATATTAAATTAATTTAATATTAAATTTGGAGATTTAGAAGCTAACCAGTAAATATTGTTCAGAACAGATATGAGTACAAGATAGAGCACTGTTTGTTACAGTTACAAAGTAGTTTATAATTTAATTAACTGATGACTTCAATCAGAAAAAACTTTTGAAACATTGAATAACTTTTGATAAAATATTTTCGATAGGTATGGAGTCATTTGATATTGAGCCAATAATTCCTTTATCCGGTCAAGGACATCCTGGGAATACTCTGATGTGTTTTTATCAAAAACTTTAGAAATTTAAAGTTTTTGATAAATACATTTGATTGAAAAACAACCATGAAACCTTCAGACATACTTATATTTAGATTTGATTTTTAAAATGATAGAATTTTCAGGGGATTTTTGTGTGTTGGCATTTGTTTATTTAACTAAAATTAGATGGCACTGCTAATATTTTTTTACTTTAACATGTTGTTTTAAAGTCAACTTAAGGTCAATTGAAACCCAGATGTACTGGTCAAGCAAACTGGTGTTCCTTGACTTGTCACTTCGACTCCTTACTTCCTTTCTTCCATGTTTTAACTGCCATTTGCTGTTTTAATTCTACCAAATAATCTCACATTTGTTTAATGTATCAAACTGTTGCAATTAATCAAGGCTTCTATCAAGAAACAAGATAGCATCTATTGACACTGGGGCTTTCTCAGGATTAACAAGACTTTCCAAGCTGTAAGTTCATAATCTTATAAGGGATTTATTATTTGTTACTAGGAGAAGGGGGTGAGAATAATGAATAATGGTAGTAAAAATAAAATGCACTCCCTTCTCCCTACTAAATAATGATAAGTCCTTAATTTCAGCTTTATTGCTGGGTTTTAATCTAGTCAGTACTCAGTGATAACTTAATTAAGACTATTTATTTATTCATCATTGCCTTGTGTAATCATAAATGCTGTGGTTATTTTCTTCAGTGATCTCAGTCATAACAAGCTGATTATTCTTAATGGAGAACCATTCAAAGGTCTAAGGTTGCTTAGGCTTTTGTAAGTATCTTGATTGAGTGGTTAATCATTGTTGTAATGTGACATATATATAGTACATCTCAGGAAATATCCATACCTTTATTAAAGCCTGTGCAAATGCATGCAATGTGTTAGGAGCATTTGAATCACCATGTCGCATGTTGTTGGGACTTTTGGATGTTGTTGAGTGAAGTTTGAAAGGCATCAAACTTTGGAGCCAACAAGCCCCAACATTTATTTTGTTTCACAGTCATCAAAGCATAGCCCAACAATGTGTTCCTTTGGACAGGGTGTTGGGTATCATGCCCAACAATGATGGACTTGTGCACCTGAAATACAAATCATATCCATGGGAATTTCACACAAAAAAGGGTGGTAAATATCCGAACATTGTTGAGTACATTTGAACACAAACACCAACAATGAACTGAACCAATGACTACCAACAATATTAGATGTTGTTGGGCTCATTTCCACAGGTCATTACCCACCCCAACCCACCCAGCTCTACAGATGGGAGGATTAATCTTTGACCTTAGCTCTTATCTCAAGAACATTAATCCCTTCCTTTCAGGGACCTTGGTCATAATGAGTTGAATTACATCAATGCTACAGTCTTCATTGGTCTCAAGAGACTTAAGCGATTGTAAGTTAATTTCAATCTTAGCCACATGATTTACATTGTAATAGGTCAATTCCAAGTTCACTAAAATGATACATGAAGGTGAGGCTAAGTGTGAAATCACGCTTGGTGGCGTGAAACAACTGACATTTCTTTAACTTTTTCTGTTGCTTAAAAGTTTAATTTTACGTGTGAACCACGAACAAGTCATAGAGAAAAGAATGACAACAGGACAAGTCGGTCGTTTCATGCTACAAAGTGTGATTTCACATGAAGCCTCGCCTTAATGCATAATTTTCAAGAACTTGGAAATGGCCTATTGACTTTGCTATTAACACATTTTAAATAGTATTCAATTTTATAGTATTTTCAAGAGGAAAAGGTTTAACTGGTTTAACTGGACCTTCCTTTCTTTAAAGTGGAGGTTTTACAGAATGCAACCCTCTTGAAGAATTTTAAATAAAAAATTGGATTATCTTAATATTTTCTAATAAGTCATATCTATGCACTTTTCTCTTGTATTTAGAATCTTGTCTTCAAATAAATTTACTATAATTCCTGATATGACACTCAAGCCTCTAGAATCCTTGAGAAATATGTAAGTATACAATCTAACTTGCTAGCTATGACTTTGTGATGGGAGATTTCCACAAGTGTATTTGTTTTAGAAAATGTAAGAACGTTGAAACATTTTGACTATTTCTAAGCCCAAAACTACCCTGCTTGCACAGATCTTTTTCAGCCCTCCTATTTGACTTAAGGTCAGGCTGAAAAAAATTACAAATGAGTATCTTTGAACACTGTTCATTTTCTTGTAGCTTTTGGTTTGTCAGTCTTAATTTCTAATAGAGGTTTTACATGACCACGAGACAGCAGCCATGTTGCATGGCAGAACAATAGAATCTCTTTCCCCTAAGGGATTGAATTCTTTCTCATGTAAAACGATTTTATTGTGTCTGCCATGCAACATGCAAAACCTCTGTTGTGCACTTTTTTGCAAGCTCAACTTTTATGGAGAATTGAACAAATCTCTACTAGTTTGTGTAGAAAGCATGAAAATTAAGAATATCGAAAAATAAAAAATATAAAAAAAACGGTAATTAAAATGATGTAAATGTATGCCCATTTTGTCGTTGTATCTGATTATCCTGCGGTCATACTGTCCGTTATTGAACACCTGTCTTGAAATCTTATTAAGAAATAAAATATTCATGTTAAAAATCAAAACAATCGAAACATGTTTTGGGCTCAGAATGTTTTTTGAAAAAGAACGTTTCTATCCTGTTGTTTTTAAATATCGAGACTGTTATTTAACATCTAAATATAGCGAAAGTATTATTTGAATTTTGCATTATTTTGTTTTTAAGAAGTTTTACTCACTCGCACATTTTGGGATTTAGTATGTGACAGAATTTTGGCGAATATCATCGTTTTTTCCGGTATGTTTAATTGATTTGTTGGTTTTTGTGGGTGTGGATCAAATGGACTTCTTGAAGAGGCTTTGTGCTGGAATTGGTCTTTCTTTCTCTTCATTGTTCCTTCGTTTTTAATCGTTCACACGGAGAAGGAAAAAAATTACCATCAAGTATCGTTTTGCGACTTTTTCCTGCTAATGGATTTGTATCGAGAAGAAAGTCTTTGAATATCAGCTACCAACCTTCGCACTTCTGCTACAGAGAAGAATAAAGATAGCGTAACATGAGCAAAACATTTGAGGAAATACCCAAAGAAAGAAAGCTAAAAGCTCTGCAGGAAGGACAAGTCTACTTCTTCGCCAATTTAAAGCGAGTCATCAATGATTTAATAGAAGTTTGTAAATCTCTACGACAAATTGCAAGCTGTGTACAAGAGTTAATTCTTCAAGGAGACCTGTCATTAGGAAGCATAAACAAGCTCATCGTGACTTTTCGATACCTGGAAGCGAGAGTCCAAGACGACATGAAGAAACTAGTGCAGTTTATGCGTCATATGATTATAATGTTTGACCAAGTGATGCTGGCGATGGAAGACGACGTGAGACAGGAGTTTCTGGCCGTCAAAGACATGATGAATAAAGTTGTTGAACCTCGGTGTTCTTTGAGCCAAAGCACCATGAGTTTGGTGTGGAGAAAAGCGAAATTAGCCAGGGAACAGCGAGAGTCTCTTGATTTTTCTGTTTGACGACTGTGAATTTTTCTAAAATCTTGAACGAGGAAGTATTTCCGTTTGTACTTGGTATGGAAAACAGAAAAACTCAAACAGGAACACACAAAAGCAAAACCTGTAGGACTGTAAAGTACAACAACTTTTCTTTTTCAAATGCAGAGAACATATTCAGAACAGCTGAAATATTCATATTTAAACTTATAGACATAATTTCTTCTATATCTTTTGGATTTCTTCTTAATCAATTGACGTGAAAGTTAATGGAAATACTAAGACTTCTTCAGTCCATGTTTAGTTGTTGTCATTAATGGTGTTGAAGTAGTTTTAATCCTAATATTAATTTTCTCTACCAGTGATGCATGGTTATCGCGACCATGTCGAACAACAGTGTGTCCCACCAATATGAACCAGTTTGACAAACCTGACCACCTCTGAATATTTTTGATTGAGCCTCATTGCTCAGACGTGATCTTGAAAGATGTTGAATGAAGAAGCAAAGTGCGCGCACCTAGTATTTTTTCAAATAAAGCTGCGTTTCATTTTACTGCCGGATGAAGGGTGTAGTATTTCGTCTAACAATCTTCATATACCTTTTTGACAAGGTGCGACTGTTCGTTGCGCGTACCTTTGCACGAAACCTGAAACGAAATTGTACCTTGTGTAACTCTACTAAAGTAGTGCGCAACGTTGGCGACAACGAGAAAAACATTCCTTCAACGTCGCGCGCAACACATTTCATCTTATGAACACATCTTCAACGTCGCTGATACTGGCGTAATTTTTGAAGCCAATGAAATACAACTTTTTGGTGAACTGCGGGTCAATAGTTCTACGAAACACCTCACTCCTCATCCTTAACATTAGAATTGTATTCTTTCTCACCAGAGACGTATCATCTAATGACTTACTATGTGATTGTCATATTAAATGGCTTCTAAAGCTGAAGGTCAAGAACAAAGTAGCAATCAAAGGAACATGTCGCTATCCAGAGCCTTTGAAATTCAACGAAATTGCAAAACTGTCCCCAAAGAATCTCAGATGCGGTAAGATACCAAACCATGTGAGATAAAAGAGCAGTCAGGGAGGGGTGGGTGGGGGTAGGGTACGGCAAGGTAGCCTACGGTACGGTAGGGTAAGGTAGGATAGGATAGGATAAGGTACAGTAAGGTACAGCAGGGTATGGTACGGTACAGTAGGCTAGGGTACGGTAAGGTACAGTAGGCTACAGTAGGCTAGGGTACGGTAGGGTAGGGTAGGGTAGGATAGGGTAGTGTGTGTTTGTGAGTGATAATGGGCCGAAATAACGCGAATACACTAAAACCAGAAGGCACTTATTTATTATTATTGATGTTGTTTCGTTGTTACCGTACCGTACTTTATCGTAACCGTAACTACACGTCGTGATTGGCTGATTCACACGCAAAACAATGCCGGAAGGCATTTCATTGTTACGGCATTTCGTACATTTCCTACTCACACGCAAGCCGCTCTGTAATTGTGTTACAGGAAGGATTTTTCTCTCTCTTACATCTTCAGATACTCTTCAACTACCATTTTATTTATTCAAACCAAATAACAACGAAGTAGGAGTCAAAGGTGACTCTTTCACCTACAAATGTGGAACGACATGGATACCTGGACTACGAATCAACTGGTACAAAAACAAAAAACTTCTCATCCCTGATTCTACTAATCTTCGGGGAGAAATCGCGTTCCAGACCGACTTACAAGCAGGTCGTATCATTACCAGGCTGCACTTCCAAAAGCTAGACCTTGAAGACACTGGTGTCTATACGTGTGTGATCTCTAGTGACAAGAGCTCAATAGAAGGCAAATCATCGCTTCTAGTTCTACCTGGCGGTTCTAAATATTGCCATGAAGAAACCACCAAGACTAAGAAGGGAGATTTCCGATGGGATAATATAGCTGTTGGGAGTATCGCTCAGCTGCCTTGTCCCGTGGAAATCTCGCGGGCGTCGTCGAAGAGTAAGGGAGTTGCTTTCAGGAAGTGCTCGGCGGATGGAAGCTGGATGGATGTAGAGGCAGACGAGTGTGGGTTTATCGATAGCTTAACACAAGAATTATATGATTTAAAACAGGTTTGTACAATTAGTGTTTTAGTTGGCTCTGCGAGCGCATTCAAAACTAGTTTACAGTTGACTAAATTGTAATGTATCAACCACGTTATTTAATTATTATGACCAAGCTTTCGCACCAAAGGTGCGTCGTCAGGGTAAAGAACATTTTTACAGATTGCTAAGAATAGTAGTTCTATCTTCAACAGGGACAACGGCAGGACTTTACCTGAGTGTTACATACCATTGGTCAAAAGACATTGAACTATTATTATTATTACCTTTTTCAATACTTCTATTCTAATAATTAGTTTTTATTCGGTTCTTTTCTCGCACGTTTACAGTTGGCATAGGCGCTTATGTTTATAAGCGCTCGATCATATTTATAGTTTTTCCCGCGTTTATGTAGCCAGTATAGGCGCGCGCTCATTCCATTGATTGTTTTTCATCGTCACTTTTGTTTGTTTTTGTTCTTTTCTCGCGCTAAGCAGTTAGCATAAGTGTGCGCTTATTTCAATCTATTTTCTTCACTATTCTTTTCAATTGCGCACCCAGTTAGTTTTTTCCGTTATTAGTTATTCGCATTCTACCTATATTAGCAGCTTTTTGTTTGGTTTAAGATAGCGCGTTGACGCGAATTTTGGTAATATAAATTGTAACAACTGTAAAAATGTTCTTTACCCTGACGATGCACCTTTGGTGCGAAAGCTTGGTCACAATATTTAAATAACGTGGTTGATACATTACAATTTAGTCATAGTTGTACCCACGTACAAACCCATTTTAGATATAGTTTACAGTTATTTCAAGAATTCCTTTATTCAGATACAATAGCCCACTTCAGAGTTCTCCAAAATGGTGTATGAAGGCCAGGCATCATGCGAAATTACACTTGGTGGCGCGAAACGACTGACATTTCTTTGACTTTTTCTGTTGCTTAAAAGTTTATTTTCACAACTGCGAACGAGTCACAGAGAAAAGAGTGTGACAACAGGACAAGTCAGTCGTTTCACGCCACAAAGTGTGATTTCGCACGAAGCCTCGCCTTCATGCATCATTTTTGAGAACTCCGAATTGGCCTATTAAAAGGAAATGAAAGTCTGTATGTTTTTTTTTCTCTCTCTCTCTCAGTGGCCTGTGAACAGTACAACCGTTATCAATATCTGTCAAGCTCTGCTCAGGATCACTAGGAATTCAACGCATTTTAAGTCGTACATTGATGTCACGTACTCCGCGGACATCCTTGATGGCATTCGACCATACATCAGTGTTGTGCAACAGGTCAGTATGTCTGTGGAATGCTGACTTGCTGGGGGTGGGGTCAGGTCATGTTGCACGCGAGCCTCCTTCACTATCTAAACTGGAAGTTAATTCTTGTATACTTTCAGAAGTTCCAAACCGCGAAGCTCAAAACGGGTTAAAAATATAGACAGTGGGACGGGTTTTCGGAACACGCGTATGAATATTCAGATTTCTTTGTTGCACATGTCTGAATTGATCTACACAGTTCTAGCACCTGACCTACCTAGAATACTGTATGTCTGCTTGACGTAAATGTATCTAATTCAACAGATTGGCAAAACAATCGTTCATATTGTAAGCAACTTGATGAACGTTAAGGACACAATTCTAGCTGAAGCTCAGTTGAAATCCAAGGCTTGCTCAAGGTATGTAAGCAACTTGCACCTTCATTTGTCTCACCAATTCGAGGAAAGTTTATCGCTGTGCCTTGCAAGGAATTATGGGACACATCCAATTAAATGACGTAGCAATTCAACCCCATGATCCTCTGCGAGGAGGCTTTCGTTACCAGTCTTTCTTTAATCTCATCCAATCACAGTCCAAAACACTTGTGGTCCTTGTGGTAGGAATTATAATGACCTTCAAGAATTTTGTTTTTTCAACAGCATAGTCTCGGCCCTCGAAGAATTAGCCAATACAGTTAAAGCCCGAACAACACTAGTCGCTAGCAATGTTGCTATGAGCACCGTAAACATGTATCCAGCGACTTACAAAGGAAAGACATGCGTAGCAGTACGGAACACGAAAGGACAACTGAGCACGATTTCGTGTAGTTTATATTGGCACAACGCTACGACATTTTTCCCATCGAGGGTAAGCGACCGAAGCACCACTTATAGAGCATAGAGCAGACTTCGTATGACTGTGAAAAGCTCGCGGCCCGAACACGGTCGTGACACAGTCAAGGCACGGCAAGGCACGCCAAAATTCTAGAAAACATCACGATCGCGGCAAGGCACGCTTATGGCATCGACCGTGCCGTGAGGTTTTCACAGTCCTACAAAATCTACTTTACCGTACACGTTCAAGCAATAGACCTTAAAACGAGGCCTAAGGGCCGACAGAATCAAAAATAGAGGCGAAGTTGTCTAGCAATGTCTTTTCATCTCACAAATTCCGTACAGCTGTACTGTGATAGGAAAATTATTTGAATTTCCATGCACTTTTCTTCAGATTATGATTATAAACACAGCTTTACTGGCTTAATACGACATTATAAAGACCGCTACAGTACCATCTAGGTTTCCGTGGACTGTTTGCTGAAAATCTGAAAGTCTTGACCCAGAGATATCTTGTAGAGAAACTCTGACTTCACTGTCTTTCATAATCGCAGTCTTTTAATTTATTTTACATGAAATCTAGGCCCTTAGGCCTCGTTTCCATGTTTATGTCGTAAAGGTCTATGCTCGCATACGTCAGTCGCGCACGCTGGACTGCGAGGCTAACCGTTGTATTTATTATTATTGACCCAGCAACTACTGGAAGTATCTGCACATCTACCCAAAGACATGTTCGCTGGAAGTCAAGTTCATCCCACTGCTGAGATTAGATTACAGTTTACTGTCTACAAGAATAGTAAATTGTTTCCTCGCATAAGAAATGGTTCGTTGGTTGACAATCCTAGAGTCGCCACGAGTGTTGTTCAGTTACGCATTGGTAAGTTAGACCAGATGAGTGATGTAGTAGCTAGGGAGGGGAGGAGTGCTCCTCACTCACACTTTTTGCCCATAAGAATTTTATGTGATTGGATGATTCACAAGGACAATGTGAAGCCGTGCACTTACATTGTAGCTTGTACGCGCTCTAGATCACATAACACTCCGTTAGTGAGGGTTAACACCCCATAATCAAATTTGAAAAATTTGCAGGATTGTACACTTTTTCCCCAGTATCTCTCTCCATGGCATCTGAAATGAAGCAGATTGATACTAAACGGAATGCTTTATCGTGTATTATTCACAGGGACACCTCTAACTAACTTGACTCAACCCATCGCAATCAAGTATCACATTGACCAGGTATTTATTTCATAGAATTGCTGTATAATGTTAGATTTAGACCGGGTTGATTAGACCGAATGGTCAGGTTGTTCTGGAGTTACTTATGCTGTTGATTTCGTATTGTTTTCGTTGTATCAGCGAGGTCTCTCGTCACCTGTCTCTGGCTACTGGAAACAAACCCAACAAGGTAAACGATAACACGACCACTATTTCGACAATCGATAGTAGAATGATTTTATTTAACCCGTGAAAAAATAAGTACGCATAATAGTTACGGTAGTAGACTCTAAACCCATTGTTTACTTTTGTTCTTTATCAACTAGTAGAAACTAAATAGTGCTCTTTCTTTCACGGGATAAAATCACATCATCACCACCATCACCATCACCACCATCATCAACATCAGCATTTAGTTATGAAGATATTTAGAATTACCTTTATTTACTTCATCTGTTTATTCTGTGATAAATGTTTTTCAGCGGGTATTGGAGCCTGGCTTGAGAACAAGGACTGCATGCTCAACAAAGAAAGCAACAATACCATCATTCACTGTACACAGCTTACAGACAAAAGTTACTTTGCTATCTTAATGGTAAGTCTACTAATACAATATGGATACAATAGCTAAAGGTCTGTTTACACGGGTGAGTTTTTCTGGGATTCTAGCTACGATTCACCTGCAATTAGAAATAGCGCGTGTAAACGAGTGTCAATTTGTGTGCGAATAACCGCAAAATCGAGTGTACAGTAACTTATCTAAATAATTCAAAACATTATGTTCAGCACATATTTGTTTACTTCACGTTTCTGAAACCCAAACAAAAAAAAGAAAAGAAAGAAAGAAAGAAAGAAAAAAAGAATTGAAAATGTGACCCTCTTCGGTATTCGAACCCGGATCTGCCAAGTTAATTTATTCAAAAATACTGTGAACACACTAACCATACCCCCAAACAATCCATAGATGCTTTGCGAGCTCGACTGGAACCCAGTCTTCCGCTCAATTCTGGAAAGGCGAATAGACCCTTTTCTCAAGGATGCGTGCGCATCCAACTTGACGGGCCACTAATCTGAAAAACGCAAATTCTATAAAATCGAAAAGCAAATTTTACATTTCAAGAGGAAAATAGTCAATCTTTTATAAAACTTTTTGAAACATTTCATAAAAATGTATGACATTTCTTAGCATAAAACTTGCGTTCTGGCGTCGTGGCCCATCAAACTCCTTGGATTTGGATGAGCGCGCAACCTTGAGAAAAAAGGTCTTTTCGAAAACGTATATCATCTGTAGTATTGTATCTTCTGTTGATATAGTTATATTGTTATTTTATTATATCCGTTTTTTTTCTTTGTTTTTTCAGTCGGTTGATAAAAATGCCGGTGCGTTTGGACAGAATCAGCGAATTGGCTTCATGCTTGAGCCGATGGTTTACGTAGGCGCCGCTGTTTGTGTTCTGCTTCTGCTGATAACGTTCATAACTTACGCTATATTCAGGTGAGTGCACATGATAAGCTGCAATCACATCTGTACTTATGGCGTCATATTATCAATAACCACGTGACAATATTGACTCTCCCCAGGAAACTGCGTTACAACCGAGACGACGCGGCCATGCTGATGAATCTTTGCTTAGCGCTCTTGGTTGCTGTGGTGGTATTCGCTGCAGGAATATATCACGTGTCTAACACGCTAGTGTGCCGGGCAGTTGGAGTATTACTGCATTATTTTATCCTGTGTTCTCTGTTATGGATTGGCTGTGGTGGACTTTGTCTGTGCCGACTTATTCGTACGGCCATCACACCTGAAGAGTTCAATCCTGTTTTGCGGTATTACATGATAAGCTGGGGTAAGTGCTGCACCACGACTCTGGTTGATGCTAACACCATTCTTCATGTGACATTCAACATGTCATGTGTATTCAACTTTAAATCCCCGTTTACATGAAGATAGCTTGACGCTGCTGCTAGAGAGAAGTCTTTTGATGTCCTTTCTCAGGGGACACAAATGAGCTGACCCTGGTTGTTGAGTCATCGACCTTCATGTAAACGGATACTGAAGTATCGTTTGGTATTAACCGCTACCCGGTTGGCTCAGTTGGTAGAGCTTCGGTCTATCGTGCGGGAGGTCGTGGGTTAAAGCCCCAGCCGGACGAACACTCAGAGTCTTACGATAGGAACAGTTGTACGCACCTTCATATACCTTCATACCTTGTTTTTTCTCTAGGTATTCCTCTCATTATATGCGGAATAACAGTTGCTGGCAATCCTGATAACTACAGTGTCGATAAATAGTAAGTTGATTTTCATTTGCTTTGACTACAAATAAACTTACTAGACATGTGACAGCCTTGGCTACTGGTCCTATTTATACAGGACAGCCTGCTTTGGAAGAATGGAAACTTGTCTAAACTCACTCCTAAACAAAACAAAAAATGAAATTTCTAGATTTCTAGCACTGCCATTGGCAGTTCAGGGGAAGGGTGTTGGTGGTGGATACTTCCCCTCCCCCTCCCCCCAACACACACACACACACACCCTAAAAGGACGGGAAAATCCCCTTTCGCTCACAAATACTGTACACCCCCTAAAGACAGGAAAGTAAAGACAGGAAAGTGCCCTTCGGACTGTCATAGTGGCCCTTCCACGGGTGCACCATCCCTCCCTAGAAAATGTCCTCGACTACCTTCCCAAATCCAATTCTACCTCGACGAAAAAGCTTCATCTTGGTCCTGCTGACAGACCCTCATACGTGTTCTCTAAATTCCAGTTTTTACTGATCTTATTTCTCTGTTTCAGTTGTTGGCTAAGACCTAACCCGTTCCTTGGAGCATTTGTTGGTCCAGCATGTCTGGTTGTGTTGGTCGATATCATTATGTTCATACGACTGAACAATCTCGCGCTCAGAACCTACGACACTCTGGCCTACGAAAAAAATGCCTTCCAAACTGAAGAAGACGCGAACGCTGCCCCTGATGAAAACTTACCAGATCAAATAGCGTCGAAATGTGAATTAATTCGGCAAATGGAAGAAGTCTTACCCGCAAAAGAGGAAATTTTCACTTATCTGAAAGGCAGTCTTCTGGTATTGTTGATGATATTGGTTAACTTCGCGCTCGGGTTTCTACTTGTTCGGTTCCAACATTCACAGTTTTTAAACATAGTTTTGAGTTGCGCCTATGCGGTGGCCAATATCACACTTGGTTTAATAATCTTTTTGTTCCATTGTTTTAAAAACAAACGAGCTAAACAATACTGGATCAACGTCTTGAAGAAGAACGTTTGGAAAAAGAAGTACGTTGTAGAGCACGACGACGCAAACGAAGATAAAGCGACGACGTCGTTGGTGAACGGAGACACACTAAGAGAGAATAGTACTCCAACTCCTGTTATTCCACGAATCTACGGAGCTCCTGCGACACCTGTTGGTTCTGATGTCCAATCTAATGTTTCACTGCCGTCATCCGCTGCTCTGACGGTCGATATTCCTATAAACCACACCACAACTGTAGAGAATGGTGGTCACATTCCAGTCGTGCACCCGGCTTCTCCACCAGGTTCCGATAAACATTCGGTTACTACCTCGATGTCGGACAAACAATCTTGTGTTTCTGCGCCGTTACCGCTAAGTCATGCTCCCCTGAACATAAAGCAGCACCCCCCTGGTTATCGCAATAGCTACTGCGTGCCGGAGACGGAAAATAAGAATAAAAAGTCGAAGAAAAAAAGAGAACGGATACCTCTTGCGATTCCAGAAAAAAATTTAATCACTAGTTCAAGAGAATCAAGTATAAAACTGAAAACTGAAGAAAACGGTTCGATAAAAACGTCTCAAAATCGGCTTTGCAACCAAGGAAGGGATCCACAACCATCTGGAATAACCGATACTGCGCCGTCAGAACAGTCCTCACGCGAACCAGGAAGTTATTTAGATGCTCCTAGCATACCATATTCTTCTTGTGCTTCTTCGGGAGTATCAGTACCAGCAGCCTGCGACCTCCAACCCCGACCACCAATACCCGGTGCACCCGAGGCAAGGGAGAATGCTTTGCCAACATGGTCAGCAGGAAGAGGACAGCCATTGCCTTCTGATCATTACCTACATCCATTGTTCGTCCCAGGGAATTTTAATTACATTGTTAATGCACCAATGCATCCAATACAAGGACCTTATCCTCAAGACGTCCCAGAGGAACGTTATGTTACTCTACCTCAAAGAGTTAACGGGGCCATGCGGCAAAGACCTCAAGAACATGTTTATGAATCTATCAGTGAACCGCCACAAAATGGACAAAATAACCCAGGAAACCCACCGTATCCACCCTCCTCTCATGAACAGAATGGCTCAAATAGGCCCGATGATGAGATTGCGTTTACTGAGAATAACTCCTTACTACCACCCCATCGGGGTGTTCCTACAAATGGACCCAATGATAAACTACCTCGAAAGAGGCCCCGTAGAAATTCAGATAAATCTAGAACTAGGAGGATTAGGGAGGGGAACTTGCAACCTAAAAGAAGACACACTGCCTCCCTTCCACCAAATCGGTCATCTGCGTCGTCTTTGAAACCTGAACGAGTGAAACCCGAGCCAAAGGAATGGATTCCTGAACCAGTTCCTCGTGTAACGTACGTTCCTGTGCCTCACTTGAGTAGTGTCGTTAAGGACACACGGAACGAGACCAGTGTGTAGTGTTGTAGTGTTGTGTGGTAGAATAAGAGACCGTGATGCAGTCAGGCCGTATCATGTTGTGTCAAAGCATTTTCGTTGCTTGAGTGATGTCGCGCGCTGTCATTGGCTTTACGGATAGACCGGATTTCATATGAGTGAGGAACGCTAGGACTTTTAACAGTACCGTAGCAATACTTGATTGTTACAGTAACTGCGCGTTGTGATTGGATTTACATGGAAACAATGGGAAGCCATTTCAGTGTTACTGCATACCGTACCGTGTACGTGCTGTAAGTCAGTACCGTACGTTTCCCACTCATACGATAACCATTCTTATGGGAAGTCGTTTCAGTGTTACTGCATACCGTACCGTGTACGTGTTGTAAGTCAGTACCGTACGTTTCCCACTCATACGATAACCACCCGTGCCATGACCGTGCAGCGTCAAACCACTTTGACCGGATAGACAGTAACATGACTGTCATTGAAGTCAACGAGCTTAGCCACTCCCATCCTGTGTACCGTGTGTGACAGTTATAATGTCTGTAAAGGATACTAGATAAAGTTCGATATTGTTGGACTGTGTTGGTTTTGTACTAGGCGTGCGCTGACTTCGAATTTAATTCAGGCTAATTTTAGTGTGTATGTGTTAGAATTTTCTAAATAACACTGGAAATTTTAAAGTAAAGAATTTATTGCTATCACTGAATGTATTTTCTTTGGGGGTGGGGTGGGTAGGGGTGCATTATAGTACATCCTTGATCTAAATATTCTAGCACTAAGCTTTTCCTGTGGCTTTTTAATGTTATATTGTTAATCTTAAATAGTTTATACGGGAGATCATTCAGATATTTCGGAAGTTCCAGCTACAAGTCATCTGGACATCAATACATATATGGTATGACATTTGATTTGATAAGACAAACCAACATCTACAAAAACTCTTTTGTCACGTGCTGAAACTATGTATAAGGTGAATAATTCAGAACTGAAATATTATGAAGCTTTGAAGTGTGACGTTACTCGCAATGAAAAAGCGAAGAATTCTTTTAAAAATTCTCTTCAAGCAGGAATTGACGTTCAAAATTCTGATTCTTAAAACCGAGAATAAATTATAGATAATGTTTTTGGTTATATTTTAGCTGATTTTATGAGAAAATTGCCTCGAAAATACGTCACAACCTAAGAGCCCCTGCAAGATGTGCCGTGGATATGATTCTATTGTCAATGCAGCTGTCTTCATTGATCATGGCTTACGTTTTCTCATAAAATGCCCATAAAGGTGTCCAGCTCATACTTTATATATTACTTGGAAACTGCTGCTTAAAAAAATTCTCCCATGACGTATTATAAGTGGCAACAGCTGATTATTGTTTACGTTCATTTGTCTTCTAAGCATTCATGCGGCAACTCTTTAGACAACGTAACGTCTGAGGTAAGATGATTCATTCATTTCACTCAACCAAAGCTGGTGAATTTGACCATCGATCGCGAGAGAACTGTTGAATAACAACTAAACCAGATCCAAATTGAAGAACTGAGAATGGCCAGCATATATGGAAGACGAAAACCCCAGATCAAGAAACAAGATTATTACATGATGACTGCCTTGTGGATGGAACAATCTCCCTGGGCAAAGAAGCCACCAGGCCAACAAAGGGTTGTCGGTGCAGTCATACATACATACATACATACATACTTTATTTCACAATGTAGGTCAATTAAATGGCAACTTAACAAGCTGATGTGGA
>JAAAQI020164782.1:0-41730 GCA_011800005.2 Stichodactyla mertensii | reverse complement strand
TAATGACTAATCAGGGAGCTCGGCCGAAGCCTAAAGGGAGAGGTTAGTCGGCCCCTAGACCATGGAAGATTAACCCCCCCTTGCTATGATCAGTAAAGTTAGATCTTTCTCTATAAGGACTAGCCCTTCGACGCTTTGATCCATGTGGGAAGCGTTAGAAAAATTACACATTCGCAGACAATTGTGAATACAAAGCATATAAAGTAAATAAAATAAATCAATAATCAATAAAAATATAGATATTATACTGCTGAGATGCTTGGTACTATTAGTGACAAATCAGCTTTTGCCTGCCGTTAAATCAGAAATCTCTATTATGGTTTTTCATTTTAAAACAGAAAATTTAGGGGAAAAAATATCCCATTGGAATTACAGTTTCTTAACAGAAGTATCTGTTGCTCACTTTTGGGTTCCTAACCGATGCCTCATCATATTTTCCTATTTGTAGTTTACTGCTTGAACGATATTCAGATACCTCGCTGCCACTTCAAGGTATGAATCTTTTCTTACCATGGTAACCTCTTTGTTTACAAAACACCCAAAGCTATTGTCGATAAATCAAGCAACAGAGCATTAAAACTGTGGCGTTGTTCTCTTTTTAGACTCGGTTTACTTGGATGCTCAACATTACTGGCCATTAGACGAACTCAACATTACCTTGATAGACACTCCTGTGGTTTCTGTACGCGATTCCATTTACTTCCCATCCACTTCCATTCCTTCTGTTCGACTCGCCCACCCGAAGAAAAATCGCCGATCGTCGCCTTTGTTTTGGCGAACAGAAATCATGACGGGAGTGAGAGACCTTAAGAGCGCTGAAAAAGGTTTAGCGTTTGGTCGAGTTAAAGTTGTTAACGGAGTCGTCAACGACAGCGTGTTGACTAACGGTCAAGATGCGTGGCTTAAACTTGGCCATTTCATCAATACTTGTTTAGGCGAACCAGCTCTTTGTCAAGACGGCTTAACTGTGTCATTCTGGATCAAATACCATAAGTTAAACCGACCGCTTCAGTACTTCATGGGCACAAGCGGTACTAAAGAAGGCTATAGGGGCTTTCTCGTGTACCAAGACTTCAGACGCGACACTGAAGACCACCTGACTATCAAAGTTGAGAACAGTACGTCGCTATGGGAACGTAGTTTCTTTGCACCACGTGACACCTGGATCCACGTGATGTTCACGTGGGATTCCAAGGACGGCTTGTCTATTTATTCAAATGGCAGTCTTAGTGGAAAGGATGCAATCGCCCGGAAAACAAAGCCTCTCAGCCCTTACTTCACGACGTTGACAGTTGGCAGACCAAACGATGAATTCGTCTTCTGTAACGCTTCATTCGACGAAGTGGCTGTCTGGTACCGAAAACTGGATCCTCCTGAAATTGAGAAAATCTACAAGCGATTGAATGGGAAAGAAATACGAGATGAATGGGAATTTTATGAAAAAGGTAAAAAGATTTTGCGTCGTTGTTAATGAACCACTAATTGGGTGTATTTGTTTTCCCATTTCAGATCACGTGTCATTCCCTTGGGTTTTATTTCTTTGTTTCTGGGAAATGCTTGAGAAGATACGTTGATATGAATGAACCTCAAACAAAGAATCTTATTCTCAAGAGAATGACACGTGGTCTGAAATGGGAAAACATTTCACGAAAGTGAATTTTGTCTATTTAGTATATCCTCTTCACTTGGTAAATAGATGTGAGCATATTTTCTTTTCCTCTCAGCTAAAGTAGAGTTGATCAAAGAAGGAGAAGGCCAAATCATGGCACTGTTGTACATAGGTAAGCCGACGCCAGTCTTTTTCTTGTCATTGTTCACTTATTTATTCTTGCATATCTGAATGTTCTACATCGATCATTTCTTCTGCAGAGTTTGCCGTGGTGACGGTACTTTTCCTGGCAGTGGTGATATATTTTCCAGACAAGCCACCAAGACCACCAAGTCACTCAGCCAAGATCAAGCGAGAAGACTTCTCAGCTGGCGTGAGACAGATCTTCAAGTACGTGAACCTGTTTCTCTCTTTGATATTTATATAGGACAGTCCAATTCGTGCGCAGCTTTCTCTGGAATTCATAAATATTGCTTCAAATGTATCACGTCTGAGTTCACGGGCACAAGCACTCGTTATCTTGACCAAGATTAGTCCCACAGCTGCGATGATAGGGGAGAACTCACTCGGTTTTGCTAGGATGAATCAAGAGAAGCCACTTAGTTTTACCACGCCTGCTTAGTTTAAACTCGTTCAAAGCTTGAAATAGCTAACCCATTTTGGTTTCGTAGGAATCCTCAGTTCTGGACTCTGGGCTTAGTGTATGGAGTGACTACAGGTACTGATGATCACTAATATCCCTAGTTTATGCTGCAAATCCTAACATGATGTAAGGTGTATCATGGGATAGCAAAAAAGTGTCGTCTTTATGAATCCCATAATACATTGGGAACCACCATACCACGTGATCTCTTTTGAATGCTATTCTCATTCCTTGTTCAAATGGTCTCGTAGATTTTGTAAATATTTTAAATTGTTTTAGGCCTGCATGATTTAATAATATTTTGGTCTAATTTCCAGGTGTATACAGTGGTTGGGGAGCATCTTTAGCAGTCAACCTCGAGACCTTCAATATTAGTCAGGTACGTAATCTTGCCTTCATTCTTCCCCTACATTCTTGCTGTTCTGCTTTGATCTCCAACGTCCATAAACAAGAGGATTTGTATCTCAAACACGCATGCAATAATCTTCCGTCTTTTCAGAGTCATGCAGCTTGGCTTGGGTTCTACGCTACCATAGCGGGTACTGGAGCTGGTTTGATTCTTGCCAGGTATAGCTTGATGGTCAATCTTTTCCTTCATACCTACGGTGTTATCAGTAATCTGAAAAATAGTGAAATAAAATATCACGTGACGTTATAGTGGTAAGTCACGTGGTCCTAAACCAGTGTCTGTGATTGGTTCTTCAGGTGCGCTGATCTTTTTGGTGGGCGGATGAAGGCTTTGTTAGTTTGCCTGTTCTTTGGTTCGTCAGGATGTTTTCTATGGTTTGCGTTGCTTTGCCTGAGAATGATTCCCTTTGATAACAGTAAGTTTGCAAAGCTGCCTGCGTATATTTGATATATATTTTTCCCTCCATTTGTATCGAGCCACCTTTTTCCAGTTAATTTTCTAATTCACTCGACCGTTCTACTTTGACAACTGGTACCAGATTGCTTGTACGTATTTACATCGTTCAAACAAAACCAAATTTGTCTCAATTTTTGTCGGACATGAACTGGTAAGATATCATCAGTCTTGAAACTAACTAGCGTGACATTAGAAATTTTGCGGGAAATTAAAAAGTTCCTTGCTGTTTCATCCCTACAGATTCACTGTACAAGTCGAGTATTCTCGGAGGTTTCTTTGTCAGCGGTACCATCCCGCTGTTCTACGAGTTGACCGTAGAGACTACATACCCGGTAGCCGAGGGTGTTACCACGGGGCTTCTAACTCTCATCAATAACATGTTTACAGTTATTTTCCTTCTGGTTCTCACGATTCCTGGTGTTGGTAAGTCGATGAGTAGAGGGCCTGTGGTTTGCTGGAAAGAGTGAGGACTGGGGAGATTGTTTAAATTATCCAATATCATACGGTGAGACTGGGACGAGTCTCCTAAATTTTGATAATGTCAACACAAGACTCACCTAGAAAGAAAGAGCATATTGAGCTTTGCAAAATCCCGAAGTTTGGTGTTCATTGGTTCAATATTGAACGTTTTATAGCCGTTCTAATATGGTAGAATTTACAAAGACATGTATAGTTGTAGGGACAAATATCAAATGAGACGCGTATCATCCAATTACAATCATTGTGGAAGCCATTCGAGAGTACCTCCTTTTCCCAACAATCATAAATAAGATTTTTAGGGACGAGGTGTCCTAGAGACTTCCCCTTTTTTGTCTTCCCTTCCTTTATTTTTCATTCATTTATTTTTCATTCATTTATCGTTAATGTTTTTGTTTCTAGGTACTGTATGGATGAACTGGTGCATGTTTGGCGCATGCGCTGCCTGCATACCCATCATGCTCTCCTTCAGAGAAAAATATCGACGACTCGACATCGACAGAGGGAAAAAACAGAAGAGCAAGCGGACGGAAAAGGAATCAACCAAGTCAAAAAACGCTGTCACAAGTCCTTCAAGATCTCCATCACCATTGGCTCTCGACAATGAACAATAAAACAAGCTATTCCAAATCATAAAAGTTAACAATTACGTAAAGATGAAGATATTATTTATATGCGTAGAGATTAATATTGACAACCGAACTCGAAAGCATCAAACATGGCAACTGCGGTTGCTATGGTAACGAAGATCACGACCGCTGACAGCTCGATGTTCTTAGTTCTTCAAGAGACGTTCATCAAAATAATTATAACTTGCAGGGACATTGTGAATAGGGGTACACGCTGAACAAATATATTTAAAATGAAATCACTTTTAAAAATGCGTGTTTATGGATTTGTTTTGGATCTGTTTAGAAAGACTGACTTAGGAAAACAGCTGTTATTACAGTTGCTTGCAGATGAGATGCAAATGAGCCATTATGCATTGTATTGACCCGATAGCCTCACTTGAATGATTCTTTAAACAAAAGATTATCTCATTGCGGGCTCAACTGTAACAAGAGCTACTGAATACTGCATTTGTAGTCCGAGTCACGGGAAAACATGGTACGCTCGTCTTTTTTCCACTCATACGTCTAGTACAACAAGCTGGTGTTCGTAGCAAAATTGGTACGAGTGAGAACTCGCAGTAGAGTGATTCTTGAATGCCTTCCTCTGCTGTAGTCAATAACGAATCCCATTATCAAATCTTCATATTCATGTTCGAAAATGAAACCTATTTGAGAGGTCAAATTGCACCTGTCTAAGCACTGTTTCGATACGGAAGCGACATCCGTTGAACCAATCAGAGCGGGTGAGGCCTTGGCTCATCCAATCAGGATGCTAGACAAGGTCACGTTACGGGAGCTCCGTATGAGGTATAATTCTAACCTTACGTAAGCTGCTTTGCGAATATACGGGGGGTACCTTCTCTGTTCACGGCAGCAGATGTAGCAAAAGCCAAATGCTTTTCGAGCAAAAATAATGCTGACAAATCAAAGGCACTACAAAATATCAGTGACAAGACTTTCTTTCACATTTACAATAATTTAACAAATAAAAAGACTCCAGTCCTACCATTAATGTGCAAATAATATCATTAATACAAAGAATTACCTGTAGGTATTTATTCATACCTACTATACATACATACAGACGGACAGCCGACACTATTCTCGCAGGCACACAGTAATTCTGAGTGATTTCGTTCCTCCATGCACATTTTGTTAGCGCGTCAAAGCTTGTTTTCGTTTTGAAAAAAAAAATCTAAGTTTAGCGGCGACCTTGAGATGGACTCCACACCAGAGCAAGCCCGAGTGAAATACAACGAAGTAAGATGATTCTTGACAGGAATCTTTGTCAGCGGAGAACTTACTTCAGCTCATCAAATGCTAATTATATTCATCCTTAGCTGAGCCGCGTCAGGTAAATCGGGCTCCACTCATTACGTAGCGGGATTAAAATGCAGTTAGGAAAGAAAGAATCGTGAATAGATAACCAAAGGGCTAAGGTAGGAACTTTCACCAGTTTAACCAGGCATCTTTAAGACTTGCAGTCCATTCACTCAACATGTCATCCGGTATTCCAACCCTGGCGATACCCGATAATGCACCACCCGATACTCCGACACCCAGCTCGTAAAGATAACATCAGTAGACTCCATAGGTATCTCTCTTACGACATGACCGGCTCAACCAAAGTTCATACTCCTTGATGCACTTCGTATCACCCTTCCTTGTACGCTTACACAACCGATTTGTCCAAAGCTTCCAGTCCACTCCGATGCGTCACCCGGCTTTATCTCTCCGCTAGTTATCCGGTATCACGAATGGTCGGGGTTAGAGAGATATGTACATACAAGTTCCCTATATAAATAGGTCGTGCTTCCTGCTTCCTTGTAAGGAGTTCCGCCACAGTCCTGTCGCTACAACTCTTAAGAGTATTTATACGTGTATACCTGTATTCCATAAACAAGGAATGATATAAATGAAGAACAAGAACAAGAACTTGCTGTGTTCACTGCACTGGTTCCTCTGCGTGCAGTAGTTCGAAAATATCCTTGCAGCAGCGAGGACTCTTCAGTCATCGTCAATAACGATGGCTTCGACTTCCGCTTCCTTTGCGTTCTGTTCTTGCTTGACTTGTAGTTGGTCTTGCTTCTTCAGGTCTTTTCCGATCTGTTTTGCGCCCTGTTCTTGGAGTTTAGCGATTTTTTCCTTCAACAGTTGTGGTTTTGTTTCTAACATCATTTCTCGTAGTTTGGGGTTGCATTTGACCTCTCTCCATGGACGACGGGCAACCCTTCGTAAGGCATCTACTGGCACCGTCTTACGTGCTTTCCTGGTCAACCAAGAGGAATTATTACTTAAGAACTTAACTTTGCCATTCTGATCAACACCAGGACTACTACTATCAATACAAGCACATTATCATCTTGGTCGTTATCACCATCACTATCATCATTATCAGTCATATCTCGGTTATCCAACATGAACAGCAGTATGATGAACACCATTATCATCACCTCTACCACCACGAGCACCAGTAACTCCAGTGTCTTATAATCAAAAGCATCATCTTCACCACCGCCGCCGCCGCCACCACCACCACCACGACCATCATCTGCAGCATCACTTCTACAAATGCTACTACCACTGTCGTCATCATCATCATCATCATCTCATCACCTACCTACCTTATCTTACGGTTTGCAGTAAACTGAAACTCCTCTGGTGGATCAATGTACTGAGCATTCACCTTGTCACGTGAATAGGCACCATTGCCCTGAGAGAGGCTGCGTCTGTTCCCCACAGGGGCTCCCTTGGGCATATTTTTGCTATTAGTATTCGGCAGTCCCCCAGTCTTTTGAGGTGAATTCTTGGGCACCAAAAAGGATTTGTGTTTCGGTATCTGAGGTCCGTAGTTCTGTGCATTCTTCAGAGCATGGTCTACACCAGTTTGACCATTGTTGTATGACGTCACAGAATGCTGGGCGTAGGGTACAATCTTATTGGACCCAGGCCCCAAGGCGGAAGTGACGTCACAGTACGCTGGGTAGCTTCTCTGTTTGGGTGCTTCAGCGGATGCATGGACTGTTTGTTCGTGGTGGGTGAGACTCGCTGTCAACGATAAGAGAATAGTGTTAGGTAAAGCTGAGAAGAAAGGCATTTCGCTGGGAAATCGAGAGAGCAAGTCCTGGTAAGTCACCTTGATTGTGTAGTATCTTGCCACAGTAAGTGCATTCACAGCCTTTCTTGCCAAGAGGTGATGTTGCACTCATTCTCTTCGGAGCAGGACCTTGCAACAAGGAAAAGAAAGTCATTGTATAATCCATAATCAGTAGTAAATGCAGAATAAGGGGCTTTACAGTTATTAGGGCATGAGGAGAGGGGGGTTCGGCAAAGTCATGGGCTGACGAAGTTATGCTGGTTGGGAAGTTCAGAAAGAGGGGGGCATAGAAAATTTTGACACATCATGAAGGGGTTGGGGGAGGGATCAGATGGGGGCAGGGGGGTAAGCGACAATTCCTTATAAACAATAGCTCCCTACCAGCACTCTTGTGTTTGTGTTGCACTGTTGTATCACCTCTATTACACTTACTATCGATGCCATTCTGTTGAATTCCACTGCCATCATAGCTTCTTTTGCGAGCTAGCATATGGTTTGTCGTTGGAGTGACTGTCTTGGCAGGAGGAATAGCAGCATACTTCCATGTGCTGGATTTGGGAGCTGCTGGCTGTGTCGAGAGGTAATTCTTGACTGGAGGCATCATCTTTCTAGCAGGGGAGGTCACTGACAGCCCAGGTGATGTTGGTGGCGAGGTCTTGTCTGGTCCTGCATTCATGTTGTGTAATGGAAGCAGGTTTGGTTTGGAAGGCTTTTTCGGCTTCTGTGGATGTGCTTTGATGAAATCTACTGCCTTCTCAAGCACACGGTTCTTCATTTTACGCTCTGCCTTGAGAATGGCAGTTTGTTTTGGATCAGTGATCCTTTTCAAGCCTGTAAAACCAATAAATCCAAGTAAGACAAACAGCTACAATAGAAATTCATGATGAAAATTTCAAATCATTTTGGAAAAAAGAAAAAAATACAGCTGCTTTCATGTGGGGTGCCCTGTACAAAAACTGCTCCAATCATTTACAAATTTCAAAATGCAGTTACATACATTGGGTCTTGATTTCAGCAATGTTCATGTTTGCTCCTGGAGCTCTACAGGCATGAGACAGATCAATCAGATCACTACAGAGTCGACGAGCAATTCTTGTCAATGATGTTGATCTCATGTAGAATGGTGACCGAGGTTTAAGCTTCCTGGGGCTGGGAGGTCGATATCCATGCCCTCCTGTTAAGTGCCGTTGGAGGTGGGGTTTGCTGTTAAATGACTAAAAACAAAAAAATTAAGCTTTATGTTAAAACTAGAAGCTATTATTGAAGGAAACTTTGGAATAAAATTAGGAAGATTTGCTGTGTTACCTTATCACATCCTCTGACGACACACTTGTAGGACTTGTGAGTTATCATGTGGCTTGACAGACGTTCTGAAAGTGAGAAATTTCCAGTCATACACTGGTAAGGGTCACAAGAGTAATTCATAAATTTGATTCTAATTCAGTTTACTAAGGTGCGCAGGAGCGCAAGAGGTACCTGCTCTGTTGAAAACTTTGCCACATACTCTGCAGGTGTATCTTGGTTCTAGACCATCTTGACCTCGCCCTGAAAAACCATCTAGATAAATGAAAGAAAGAATGAATGTGGCTACCATAGAACCACACAAGCAAGCATGACACATCTCCTGCCTCTTCAGTCTAGCTTGATCCGACTTTTAAAAAGGTTAACATTGTTTTCTATCATTTTGAGCTTTAAAGCCACTGATGGGTATTCCCATTTCCAAGGGACAGGTGTCTGATATGGGTAAGCTTTAGCACCAGTGTTGGATTCAGGGATGATGAAGGGGGTGACTAGTCATCCCTCCACTTTTGTAGGAAACCAGTACCCCAAATAAATCAATCTAGTCGTGACGTTTGATTTTTAAATCAATTTTATGCTGCATTGCCGTATCATTTGCATGTGATTCTCTATTGATTTCAAGCCCTGTTGCTATTATACATTGGTGTTTTGGTTGTGATGCATTTTTTCCTCACATTTTTTTTTTTGGGGGGGGGGGGGTTCCTGTGATTTCTGACCTTACGAGAGAGTCTTGAAAGTCACCCCCCTTAGAAATAGCCTGGATCTGCCCCTGAACACTGATAATATACACCTATTTCAAAAATCGTTGTCGCAGCTGAAGGCAACAGTCAACACTCCAAGACTGCAAAGGATTTCGGTAATTTTTTTTCAAAATTAATTCATCTAGAGTATATTTTGGTTGCATGCGTTTGTGACATATATTTCTGGCAAGCTGCAGTGGTAGTTCAGGTATTAAACCGAATATTTTGGAAAATACCAGTACTGCAAGCATGATTTATGAGAAAAATTACCGAAATCCTTTGTGGCCCTGGAGTGTTGACTGTTGCTTCGGCTGCGACAACGATTTTTGAAATAGGTGTATACATGATAATAGAGTTAACGCTCTCAATCTCTGTCTGATTGGATACAGTATGTGTGTTATCAGGAAATGTATTCCATTGCTGCTGTAGCATTGCTACAAATTTACTGGACTTCTATCTTGGTGTGTAGTGGATTTACCTGGTCTCTTGAGGCCACCATATTTTTTCCAGTAAATCCAGCACAATGTGCAGAGCCATAGCTTGTGGGGTGAATTGTTTGGACTCCAGGGGTACCATTGCTGAGATGTTGTACCTTATCATAGAAAAAAAAGTTTTATTCACACCTAATTTCTTAATTACGCAACCAACACCAGTCCAATGATTACTATCTATTCAGACTGTTGAAACTTTGAATGGCAGAAGACAAAAACCCAGACTACTGCAGTCACCTAGATAACTGGATGCTGTTACATTATATTTAGAACTTAACTTTGTTTGAAGAAAGTAAATATGAAGACTTACCAAAGCATCCCTCACAAGTCACCCCAACTAAGTTACTCGTCACACCAGGGGGAGGGGTCAGAATGATTGTTGATGTCTGTTTCTTGCCTGGTTGTGCAGGATTACTTGGTGCTCTTTCAAAAGACAATGATAATTTGTAAAACATTTAGATTTGATTTCTGATTGGCTCCTAGCTATCATTAACAGTTATTATTATATTATATGTGCAGACATAATGCATGCATCAATGTTAAGCCTGGGGGGGGGGGGTGAGTTTCGGCATATGTGGGGAATTTGATCACTCTTGGTGTTTTGTCTCCAGGTTTGCCGCCCCAAGGTACAGCATTTTAATGTATCTTTACTTTAGTCTTTATTTTTGGAATGGGAGGCTGTCAGGGTGGGGAAGGGTTGACTCATTTTTCCTTCTCCAGGGCAAGGAATTGTAACAGAAATTATTGACAAAACTGATACAAATTCCCCCCTGCCTCATATACCCAACTAACCTTTAGGCTTAACACTGATACATTACATAGGGTCTACTCTATCCCACGCTATCATATTAGTTATGTCAGTCGTACAACAAAACAACAAAAAGTTATGACTTACAATCCAGGAATATAAATCTGTGTCAAGTTGCACTCTTTGGATACAGCCTTTAAACGTTTCTGTAAAAGATCAGAAAATTGTGATTTTTGATGTTGTAAAAACTGATTCTTCAAACCAAGACAAACCAGGAATAGGAATCAGTTTTAAATCAAACATCTGAGGTAAACATAAAATCAGAAAACACCAGCAATTCCTTCAAGGAACTTTTGGCTCACCTGTTGTAGGTATCTGTCTGTTGTCTTCCACATGTAATAATACTCTACAATGCTAGGCAAAGTTTTCCATGGCAACTAACAATGTCAAGAAAATTACCAATGTTAGTTCATAGAAACATCTTGCTATATTGTTACAGATTTCATTTATTGGGAAATAGGGACAGGGGGGCAGCATAATTGAGTGTATTCAAATTATCAATTAACCCCCTTCCTCAGTGGGCTATAAAGCAAGAAGTTCATAAATGCTCTTTTTTTAAGCAAGTTTTAAATGACCTCTTCCTGTAATACTTTTATAATGCATCATGACAGCCCACTTCCTAGATATACTTTGCTTGTCACACACAAAGGTTTCAGTGTGAGGCTTCATACATAATGCTCAGTGAACCATGACAGGAGAAAAGAATAAGTTTAATTTAGCCTTGTACTGAAACCTTTGTGTGTGACAAGCCAAGCATATCTCAGAAGTGGGTTATTTTGTCAACCACCTAATTAATGAAAATCCTTTTAGGAGGTCAAAACTAAAGATAGTCTCCATGGTGACCAAAATGGCTCTAGAAAACACTGCTAACCATTATTCTTGTCTGTCGTACATACAATAGATCATTATAATAATGAGATTTGCACAATGGAATTTGCCTTTTTATTGATCAGAAAATGCTAGATTATGTGAATACCCTAGGGGAATGAGTTATTGTTCAACTTACAAAGTCTTTTTGTATATCATTAAAATCCTTGCCATATTTTTGTAAAGCCTCTTCAAACAGGTTTGCTTCACCTACAAAATCACAAAGAAGATTAAAATTAACAACAATACATGAATATTTATGGTAGAATGCCGACACTAAAACCATAAAACAACTTAGGAACTAAAATAGAACTAAGCAGACCGTACAAAATCCTTTGTTTTCCATTGTTTAATTAGTGTTATTACTGTCTCATGCTTTTAGTGTTTGTGCTCTATCTGGACTTATATGCTTATTTTGTTGATATGGTAATTTCATATTATTTGTTGAACTTGCTGGGAGTGATTGCTCAGTTTCACAAGCCAGAGGCTCATGCCTATGGTGCTGAAACCAAATTAAATTAAATTTTAGAAGTGGTTTTCTTCTGCTTTAAGATGCTAATGATATTTTCTTAAAGTAAATTTGGTGTTCAGTTCAATGCTTGATGTCAGAGAATTTTAACTTTCACAGGATGTCATGATCAAATATAGTTGGACAGATTTTATCAATTAACCCTTTGACTCCTGGGCACCTTTAAGCTTTTTTATCAATTTTCTGGCCTTAGTCGAATCCAAAGCTCTAGCCCAACCATACTTGGGGTTGTCATGGAAACTTCCAAAACATCGAAGGTTCACTTTTGTTGGCGCCATGTCTTTTCATTGCAATGGCCGTTGCTCAAGGGAGCAAGAGCGTCTTCTTTTGGAGGTTTTTCAAAGTCTGGGACTTTTTAGAGCCATTTTGTCCATCTAGAGAGGGCTGGAGGGCATCATGAAGCCCTTTGACGGCTTAAATCAGCATATTCTCGAGGAATGGAGAGTAGGCAAGGAATTTCACAGCCAAATTGTCGTTTCATGTGTACTCGGTACAAGAGAAAATTTTTGTCGTGTTTATTCTGTGACCTCTCATGTGGATGGACAGTGAGGACCTACTTGGCTAACAGGACAAATATGCCTAGCAGCAGATATTTTGCCAGTAGGACTCCATGGCTGGAAACTTATAAAAAACATTCTAAACCATTAGAATGGGGGACTCCATGTTGGTGAATGGAATTTCCCATGATGCATTGCAGCCACAAATAGTGAAAATTTGTCTAGTGGTGAAATACCTCCGCAGGAAACGCTGTTGCTCTCCAGATAAAGGTATAGAAAGCAAACCAAAGCATCCAAGGTCAAGAAATAGGTCTGAATTTTGCCATGAAAGAGTATTTTTGATTTTGAATAAACAATTGAGGGAAAAACGGTCCGTTAAAAATCAATGATTTTCTGCTTTGGCAAATGACGTCAAAATTAGGCTTTTTTGCTTTTCAGAAAATGTCTAGAAGCTTTTCGTCTGGAAAGTTCTGTTTTTTACTTTTTTTGCTCTCCATTTTTTTCTCCTTCCTAGTGAAGACTTTCACCTGGTTTTCAAACTAGCTTTTTACAAAGTTAGAAGGTGGCAATTTTCTAAATAAGGTGCGTCTTTTATGGGCGGTTTCAGGCACCATAGCAGTCAAAGGGTTAAAAGATCCCAAATATTTTAATAGCTGTGATTCAAAAATATTCATACATACCTGAAGACCACTCCTCCATCTCATCTCGGCATAGTACTGGTCCACCAGAGGGTACAAGATTAGATAATGCTTTACTCAAAACGTAACCATTATTGTGAAGGGTTGTCATGGCATGGAACTAAATAACAAAAAAACACCATCATGGACCTTTTTATAATACCAGATTTCTAATATTGGTAAATGCTGTAAGGATCTTCTACATTAGAGCAGGTTTTCGTATGAGTGGGAAACGTACGGCACTGACTGACAACACGTACATGGTGCAGTATGCAGTAATACTGAAATGGTTTCCCATTGTTTTCTTTTGAGTCATCCAATCACAACATGTATTTATGGTTACTGTAAAGTACAGTACTGCTATGGTACGGCTATGAATTTGCCCTGTCATTTCCCACTCATACGAAATCTGCTCTAAAATAACTTATACCACCTAAAAGAACTCTTAAAAATCAGTAACTTTGGAAAGTTTGAACGCATGGCATCAAATTTAAAAAGATATTGTGGATCGAAATTAGATAACTTTGTATGGATTTGAGAGATCAGGCCTTGGTGGGCTTGTTTTCATGTTTTCTTACAATTTAAAATGCATTCAAGTCCTTAAGGATGTAAACTTTTAAAATTTTACTTGGATAAACATCTTCTCTAAAGCATTATGGTAATAAACTGCCCCCACAATGAAAAAGGTCAATTACCAGTGCTAGAAGTAACTACTCAATGCCCAAACGCTCTAATAAATGAAGGCCTCCCCTTTGGACAGAAGCCAAAAATCCAGATGTTTCAAAGTTCTCTAATTATGTCATTGTTGTATAAAAATATCAAGTAATGTCTTTATTCTTGGACAGTGTACTAACCAGCGTGACGTCTCTTGATGCTGCAGCAGCACTCATGTGAAGACTGGGTTGTTTTACAGAGCTACTGCAGTCTAAAGCTCTAGCAAATGTACCTACAGATCTAGAATAGAACATTTAATTTAAAATTAGATTTAAAACACTATGGGCTTGAAATAAACACTCACAATCTTGCACGTGAAACTAGGAACTTAAACATGCACCATTACATGCACATGCAGAAAATGTTGACTGCACTTTAGAATGCTGTCATGTACTTTTGTATTGCATGCAAATTAAAAATTCCTTGCACGGAAATTGAATTTTTAATGACTTTATTGTCACATAAACCACTTTTCACATGGACAACGGTTTTGGGAACGACTGTATGTTTGCTGATATAAACTTTTACTCTGAATATTTATTCCTTAAAAATGGCACCCGGAAATTTTCCACATAATGAGATAAATGATTACAGTGCTTTGGTTCTGTGTCACGTTTTATTTCGTGTGAGACAAATTTCAGTAAGAAATCCAAAGTACATCTCCAACAATTTTCATCTGATAAGATCTGAACTTGGTTTTAGATTGATGTCAAAGGTAATTAAATTACATTTGTCTCTCATATTTCGGTAATAACTGAAACTATTGCAGCCATGTTATTATGAAGTTCAAGGTATGTAAATGATATGAGCAAAGCAGATTTTTGATTAACTGCATTATCAGATTATGGTATTGTGTAGTAAATGTAGGATTCTGTTCTCCACACATCCCCCCCTGAGGGCATAAAATCTCCAACATACCCATATGGCAAGGGTCACGTGAGGTTACATTCTAGCACTTTCTTTGTATGACGTCCTGTTGGCAGGGAGTCTAACCTCAATACTCTTTGGGAGAGATAGGATACATGGGTATTTCCTGGAAATGTGGGCTACTTGAAATCTTTACATACCTTGCTACAACAAGAAATTGATCAATTTCACGGTCAGAAAGTGTGTTATCTGGTGCCCACACCAAAGTTTCCATATCAGCAAGATTCCTGTCATCTGTTTTAACTAGAAATAAAAATGAGGAATTTGAGCATGTTTCTGTAAAGGGTAAAAAATGAAATTCATCTCTGGGTACATACTATCTATAATAGACTTTGGAACATTGGCCTGGTAGCCACTCCCAATGCCCATTTCCCCTCTGTCAGCAACAAGGGTCTTTTGTTGTGGGTCATACACAAGGAAGTAGCAAAACCAGTCCTGAATGAAGACAAAAAAAAACCACAATTAAACCAAGAAAAAAGATGAAAGAAAGAAAGAAATCATAACACAAAAGTCACAATGAAAAACGAAAGCAGCAATTGTAAACCAGAAATTTCAAAATATAAAGAGTTCAACTTTTATGACTTAAAAAATCTTGTAGATGTGATTATCCATTTTCCTCATAAGCTGTGGTTTTTGGATAAGCTTAATTGTTAAGTTTCATGGGTTTTAGATACTGCCAACGAAGGCACTGTAGACTAAAATCATGGCAAGTTGATTCACCAAAAGCAAAATACCAAAAAAACACAGACATTTTAAATGAAAATATGAAACTGAATGTAAAACAGGTTTTGATCAATTTTGGAAAATGATCATAGTATATTTTGTGGTGATTTATTAATGAAAATTCAAAATAATTTGAGGAATTACAAGAATGTAAGTAAAATAATAACAAGAATCCTGAAAAGATCTAATCACCTTGGGCATAATGTTTACCCATTTCAGACCACGTGTCATTCCCTTGAGAATATCATTCTTTGTTTGAAGCTCATCCATATTAATGTCTCTTCTTAATTGCAAGCATTACCAAAAACAAAGAATCATGTTTTCAAGGGAATGACATGTTGTCTGAAATGGGTAAACATTGAATATGCAAATGATGAATGGGGATGAAAATGTACAAAAGATCACAACTGAACCATAAAATCTAAAATATCATAAACACAAACAAACCTAAGCCTGAATTGTTGAAGTATAAATCCCAAATGCATGACCACTTTTAAAGTATTCACATATTGACAATACTTATCAAGCTCTTTTGTTGCCAAACAAACTACATTGTGCCTTAATTATTTGGTGAAATCAAAGCTTCATTTCTTGTGAGTTTGACCGACAAATGCTGATGCATGAAAGCACTTCATAAATACATTAAAAGTGTCCATACATTTTGGATTCAGACAAGTTAGTGTAGATTCAACATTACAATGTTGAAAGATAATTTTTACCATTCTTTGTAACTGTGCACATCTACTTATTCTCTGATGGTCTTTCATGTGACAACAGAACATTTTCTTAATATTTAATAAGTGCTTAAATTATAAAAATCAAGCAATATGCAATTTTGCATACATTTAGGGTTTCATATTCACAGTTTTAAACCTCGTTTTATTATGATCACCAGCATTTTATAATTATTTCTAATTATTTCAGCACACTAACAAAAGTACCTCTTTGTCCAAATACTTTGGTAATTCTTCAGCTTCATTGTATAATGTTACAAGGCATTTGCCTCTGAAAAAGAGGAATAAAACATAGAATTGTGGAAAGAAAAACAAATCCTTGAGTATAGAATAAAAAAATAATATACTAACGAAATATTTATTTGATTTACTGTTTCATTGGAAATGGAAATGTGCCTAATAAAATAATGGGATATGTTTTTGTACATGTTTTCTAAAATTATTGAATAATTTTGGGAAAATGAACAGCAAAAATGACAACAAACAAACAAATAGAGAATTTCAATAAAGCACACTCATATACAAGTTCTTGATAAAGGTTAAGCATAGTATTTACTCAAACACTCCCAGCATTTACTTAAGACTCATCCTTGTAGACCCAGCAATTATTTGAACTCAACATTTTTTCAGGGTTTAACATAATTGTCATATATTTAAAACATGACCTTATTGCTCAGGCATTTGTTTGAACCTGGCATTTATTCAGGACCCAGAATTTATTTAAGAAAATATAGTATATTTTCTACCATATTGCTAAGAGAGTAAATTGGTTATTCAAAGCTAAAGAAGCAAAATCAGACAAGAATTAAGGTAATGCTCTTGTTTTCTCTGAAGTCAAATATGGACATTATTGTAAGTGGAAAAAGAAATCCATGTAATAAAATTAATAATAAGATGTAAATGAATTCATGTTTGCTTAAAATAGTATTTAGATAATATTATTAGGATAATATTCTTATAAATGTATAAGAAATAGTGCAGAGACAAGGAACTTGGAAAAATCTGAGCTCCAGATGGGAATTGAACCCACAACCTGTGTACTAGTTGGATGCTCTAAACACTGAGCTGGGAACTCGATAATATTCTTATTTAATAAAAATTCATGAGCATAAACAATGGACAGAGATATAATCCTAAATAGAATGATGTGGGCTGGAATGGAAATTAATTGTACTCAACGTAAAAGGTTCGCTTCTCAAAAAATTTATTGAACCTTTGTCAGCATTTTCACTAGCCACACAAAAACAATGGCATGTCTAAGGAATTTCTAGAAATAACAAGTTGTTTTCACCTTATAGTGTTTGCATTTATATTCTCATACTGACGAGTTAAGAAGACTTCACGATGGCTTAACTGGTGTCGTATGACATCTTCTAGCTCATTGTCTCCCATCTCAATTTCTGCTTCTTCTTCAGCTTGCACTGGGATGAAATAAAATTAAATCAATCTTGAGAAAACAATTATCTTAATAGACCCTGTCTGTGTTTTCAAAAAATGATGCATGAACGCGAGGCTTGCATGCAAAATCATACTTGGTAGCGCAAAAAATGAATGACATTTCTTTTTGACTTCCTCTGTTGTTTAGAAGTTTATCTTTACAAGTGAACTGTAAAAAAAAGTGATAGAGAAAAGAGTGACAACAGGACAAGTCAGTCATTTCATGCCACCAAGTGTGATTTCACATGAAGCCCTGCCTTCATGCATCATTTTCGAAAACGCCAAAGTGGCCTATTCTCTCATGGGCCAATCAGAAATTGGCCGCAGTTGGACCTTCCCAGAATCCTTTGGTAAAGAGCAGGAGCAATGCATGCCTGGAAAGAAGTGCAATCCCATTGTATCCACTAATCATAATGAAAGCAAACAGTCAAGCAATCTATAATCTTCTTAAACTGGAAGTTTTTGACAAGGCAAAAATCCAGATGGCCGACCAAAAACGTTGTGGATAGCAGTCATTTTAAAGCAGTTGGTAGGCCATAGGCTTGAGATATTAACCCTTAAACATCACGGTAAGTTTGTATTTCAGATTGAGCAAGAAATTACTGGTTGTATTTTACAAGAGCATCAACCAAAATAATGAATGTAAGTTAATGATTTAAAGTTATGCATTTCATGAAGTACCCAATTAATGATTAAGATCCGATCTTGAAAACAAACGAGTTACACATGATTCGTTAAAATTGAATACAATTAAAATCATTTAAAATGAGAACATGATTGAGTTAATTTGCATTAATTTTAGGTGTAATTACACAGAAAAAACACATGAAACTGAATTGTTCAGGTAGCAAGCAATGTAAATTTTGGCTTTTGCACCTTAAAAACAACTAAATTATATACAAGTATTTGTCACCAAGACCTTATGAATGCTTGTTCTTTTTTTATTTGAAATCCTCATGCAATAATATAAGATTGTTCTTTAAGCATCATTTGGATGGAAAATATATAAAACACAATTACAACATGCAGTAAATTTATTTTTATCCTGCGTATTTCTCTCATCCAATCAAATACCATAGTTTCAGCTGTAGTACAACTCAAAAGCTGACATCTTTCCGATTGTGGAAAAAACTTCTAAAGACCAGGTGCCTACATCTGCTGTGGTACTTAAAAAATCGTTTATTAGAAAACTGTAATTGGATTCTCAATATGCCAATGGAAAAGTTTTACTTGCCGCGTCAAAACACCATCACTAATGGTTTAACTAGTAAATAAATATATTTTATTAATAATCTGCTTTCTTATGCAAAAATATTAAACTGACATTGGTAAAGCTGAGGTATTGTTTATTTTACACAGATGCATGCAATATAGAATATCAGTTATGCTTGCTGTGATGCCATCAACTGTTACTGTACCTTCAAAAGAATCTTTCCCACAAAGGAACATTTTAAAACTGATAGCAAATATTTCTTTTCAGCACCATATAAATGATACTGGATCAACACCTCCAATGTAATATTCTTCATGAATTATAAATATAAATGCTCAGGTTGAATACCATACATTCAATTAGGCTCCTTTTACTCACTCAAATGCTTCTCAGCCTGTAGGCCAAGAGTGGCAGAAAGATCCCTCTTCCTGTAAAATGCTTGTACCTTAGCCTCAACTTGGCCATTACTCGTCTGTTTGAAAAGAAATAACCCATTAAAACCAGCATTCAGACCGAACTCCGTAATCAAGGATTGCCAAACTATAGGTGTCGAGCCCCCTTAACAAAAACCTTACCTTTGTAAGCTCCTCAATTCTTCGAATTTGGTACGGCAACGAGGGATTTGTCTCTACAAATACATAATCTAAGAAAAGAAAATACACACTTTGGGTCACTATAGTATTTTTTTTAATGGTGTAGTAAATACAAACTGGCTTTGCCACAGAACGCACATGCTTGAAGGTAGTAACCGCATACACACAAAACCGGCGAGTATTGTCTTCACTTGGGAACCTTTTTTCAGCGAGTTTGACCGATAATTTCTTTTTAATCTTAAAAGAAAGGCGAGAACAATAATGGAGGAAGAATTTGACACCACACGAACGACACATCGTTAATACTTTTGCCGGAATATTTACAACACGGCTTCGGACCTAGCCTCGAATCAAAGGCAGCCCGTCCGCTTTTGTTGGAGTTTTCCCGGCACAAGCACAAAATAACGCAATCACACACGTGTAGCAAATTATTCCCGGAAAACGAATACTTAGACAATCCATTTAATAGCTAAAGAAAAGACTGGTCTACTATCTTTTTCACTCGAGGAAAGAGATCTATGAACACCAACATGAGAGCGGGAAGTTCGACAATATTTATGTACAACTCGAGCGACGTCTAACGCACTCTCTCACTCTCTCGCTCGTACTCACCTCCAACCCGGAAAACGTTGGCTGGATTCGCCATTTTGAACCAGTAAAGACGGCCAGTTTCTTATAAATAACTGCGATTAATAAAGAAGAAATATATTTAATTCCCAAACTAGGATTCTGCGAGTTATTCGTTAATCCAAACGTCACTTTGCCCCAAGACATACATCATTGTTCTCTCTCGTTTACCACGCTTCTCCCTCCACTCAATACGTCACACTGTCCCCCCCTGATCCGAACTCCCCAAAGTCCAACCCCCTTTGACGAAAAACCACATGCGCAGACTCGGAAAAAGTCGGAGTATCTCGGGTATCTTTCGGTTTGTTGGTGGCAACGAAAATGATTGACAGGTTGTTTTTGTTTGCGCAATGTCACATACCAGTTGTTGTTTACACTCACGCGAGTCTCACTACTATGATTTCGGCCACGAAGGAAGATTACAAAATTCGTTTAGAATGTAGCTACAATCGAAAGTGAAACATCGAAAGCCCGAATCATCCATTCACGACATTCGAGTAATGCGCGTCCCCTCCTGATCTCGTTTGTTGACAGGTCAACTACATTTCCATTTCGTGGGATGAGGCAAGATGCCAGATACAAACCATTTCTTGTCGCTGGTTTGATGCCACTCACCTCAGAATAACGTTGGTTCTTTCCTTGGAAATGTCTTGGAAAGATTTTCACGTTGTTTTTGATCTAAATGAATGTTGCTTTGTTCTGTGGGGCCGGACTGCTCAGAGTGCTTCCATTTTCATCAAAACACAAAGACAGACATCTTGCATAATGACGTCACCAACAACACGCAGACTCGCTGTCGTGTCACTATGCGTGGATACCGGCTAAACCGGTTTGAATAACTAGGCGTGTACTAAACTGGAGGCGTTACCAGTTTGATTGACGTGTGGTTGGTCGCTCTTACGTCATATTAGAGATCAATCTCGATCATTCTGCGTCCTCGCGTTGATTGTGATGCATTTCTGTCAAATGAAAGCAGTTTGACTTGACGTAATTAAGCCCTCTTGAAGTTCGTCATTTCATTCGCTCAAATTATTATATGCAATTTTTTTAAAATAATATTTGATTATAAATATATCTCTCAACTTGGTAATGAAAAAAAAAAAAAAAAAATCGATGGTGATTACATTTCCTTTTCTTTTCTCCCATGGGCAGTAAATCCTTGAATGGAAAACGGATCTCACAAATAGAAGAAGTCGAAATCAAGACCATATATTAATCCTGTCGCAAAGAGCCGTAAACACGGAAAACGATCGAGTTGCAAACCACATGTCGGTCACAATTACACAAGAAAAACCAAAGACTTGCAATATAAATAAAAATTATTCATAATAATATATTCTAATTATGCCTGCAAATGAATCCTGTAATCATATTCTTTTTCTAAAGTTATTAGTATAGCTTCTCACGGAAGCCTACCGATCGCGTCAGATCTTACGGGTGACCGGGTAAGAACGCGAAAGCCGTACTTGACCGGCACCAATTAATAGCCGAAAGAAGTACAGCATTTGGAAGACGTATCTCCGAATATAATGATTGAAGATAGGGATTTCTAACAATACAAGATAGGTTAATAACAAAGCAACCTTTGAACCGTTACTTATTCAGATAGATGCGAAACCAGTTTTTAAGCCGTTGCTACAAGTAACACGGGGCGAACAAGCTAGCAGTAAAACCCCCTAGCGACGGAGAAAAATAGAAATTGAAGCCCGAGCCGGATGTGTTGCAAATACATTGAATCAGGGCAGAGAGGAAACAGAAGGGACAGAATGGTAATCCTCATCTTGAATAAAGCGATTTTGCTAATGATATATTTATGATAATGGTTAAAAAATGAGAGCCGGTGGAACAACTAAAGGATCGCAGATTAATATATTACTGAATTTTGGTCTTCTAAATAATAAGATCTGAATGTTAAAGAAAATTGTGAGTACTCATAGTCGGTCATTAATATTGATTGTAATATAAGTACTTGTAAAAGCAGCTGTAGCATACTGTAATGGCAGTAGTTCTCCTAGTAGATAGCAGAGCAGTAGCAGTAGTAGAGTGCGTGCCATATATCCGTGAAAAACTTTGTAAGAAATTGCACAAATTTGCGAAATTAGAGTGATTTTCCTTCGACCATGAAAGAATAGGCAAACTAATAGTTAGTAGTAGACTCTAAAAACCTATTGTTTTCTTTTGTTCTTTATCAACTAGTACAAACTATATAGTCATTTTTCTTTCACGGTCGAAGGAAAATCACTCTAGTAAGTTCAGTAAAGAGATGTAATTACAAACGCTAAAAGCGTGCAATAGTTTGCACTATTAGCACTAGATAGCACTAACTACACAATAGATAACAATAGAATTAGCATAGATGTAGCACTATTTAGTACTTTGTTGCACGCTTTTAGTTTTGTACTCTCTATACAAAACGTTGCACTAATTTGTACAATTTTGTTAGTTAACTTTTTCACCGATTTTTTTGTATGCACTCTAAGTAGTAGTATAGTAGTAGTAGCAGTAGTAGTAGCAGTAGCAGTAGTAGCAGTAGTAGCAGTAGTAGTAGTAGTAGTAGTAGTAGTAGCAGTAGCAGTAGTAGCAGTAGTAGCAGTAGTAGCAGTAGTAGCAGTAGTAGCAGCAGTAGCAGTAGTAATAGTGGTAGCAGTAGATAGTGGTAAGTGATTTTATTTAACCCGTGAAAAGATAGTACGCATAATAGTTAGTAGTAGACTCTAAAGCCATTGTTTTCTTTTGTTCTTTATCAACTAGTACAAACTAAATAGTCATCTTTCTTTCACAGGTTAGAGTGGTTTTCATTAACCCGTGAAATACACTTTAGCGTATTACGCTTTATTACACTTCGGTTCTTTTGTTTTTTCATTGTGTCTATCTGACGATTACACTTTGTTTCACGGGTTAATGAAAACCACTCTAAATAAAATCACTCTAGTGGGTTGTAGTAACAGCAACAGTTGTAGTAGCAGCAGTGGTTGTTAGTGGATGGTATAAATTGTAGCAGAGTTCATGTTGGAGGCAGTGGCAGTGTTTCCGATGGTAGTGTTGATGGTGGTATGATTACGTAGTTGTCCCGGTGGTAGTGGTAGTGGTAGATAATGATTGTGGAGTATCAGTAAGAGTAATATTATCACATTGAAGTATTAATTAATTACAACAAGAAGCATGATGTAATTTTTAAATAAAGTACGTGGTTCCATTCAAGTTGGTGGAAAATCCTATAAAAGTGCATCTTGAGTCACCGGGCACAACAAGACTGCCCATATACTCATTTCAATATTCACCAGTCATCATCGATCTGTTCTCAATAGTTCGAGTACAAGCAGTCGGGCCTTACAGCTTTCAAAAACTTCTAAGTGTATCACGGTGGCGTGGAAACAGCTGTCTTGACTAAGCCATGTTCCCAGAAAATCTTTTCTCCCCCGACACATGGGCATTCTTAGAGCACTAATAAGTAGGAATATCTTGGCGAGACGAAAAAGTCATTTTAATCAAAGAGGATACACCAGCCACCTATGGTTTTTAGATTTAAATCGCGGACACCTTATTACACCACCGGGGGACAGCGACTTCCTAGCGTGATTCCTTGGCAACTTCAAGGTCAGTGTCTTTGGGGTTTATGAATTATTCAACCAAGATGTTCGCAACTTGTGGCGAAAGCCAATGATCTCGTGTCATACTGAAATGTTTGCAACTTCTTTGTTATTCCATTTTGCGTCTGGTGATCAAAAATCGCGAATATATGTACATACGTACCAAGATTAGTGTCATGTGACAGAGGATAAGTTGACAGTTGCCGTCTAATTTTCGTGACAGTTTGTTGCTATTTTTAGCCATCTCAACAGACAGCATCAGAGGGCGCAACTCTACGCGCAACACTGAGTATTTGCATAATCAAAATCACTGCATCAATATACGTTATGCCATTGACAGCACGTGATCACCTCGTGATACGGGCCTTTGAGCTGCTGTTGAATTTGATATCCATCCTAAATATCACCGACAAAATATCTCGCATTTGACAGATTTTTACCACGTCAATCTCATTTGGATAGCGACCAAGTTTTGCTAGTGAATCAATTTTTTCTAAGAATAAGAAACGTATGCCAGAAGACAAACATCATCACAGCGCATGCTCAGTAAAGAGTGGATCGCATTACCAAGATGTTTGTCAATTATAATATCAAATGGCGACGAACAGCTGCACGTCGGTGGTTGCTACCGGCAACGGCGTTTAGTGCTGGCTGGTATAGCATGGTTAAATGTATGCACTTATCTACAGTCTGAAAGATTGAGTGCATGATTGGAATAGCTATTGGTGGGCTGGAAAAGACAGTCGAATGGTTTGACAACACCAATACTTAACGCTTTTTGAAGTAAATTCTTACGGGAATGAAGGAAGAACGATAGAAAAAGAGCGACCTTTCGAGAAGGCCACTTATGGTCATAGTAAACAAGCTTTTTTTTAGTTGGATAAGGTTGGCTCAGTCACATTTACTTCAATATCGGGCCATATCGGCCTCTAATTGACAACAGTATATTATTTGTATGTGCTGAATGATCCACCATGTTTAAATAAAAGTATCTATTCTATTCCGTGCGTCGTAGGAAAAACTTTGGCAATTCTCCAGGACCAATTATGAAAGAAACTTGTTTCAAAATGGAAAATTGTACGTCTCGCGACCAAGAAAACCTCTCAAAAGTGACTACGAGTGGCCGGATTAGGAAAGGGTAGTCAGCATACGAAACCTTGCATCGGTGGTCGGTTTACAAGAGGTTTCATTGCCATGGCCACCTGACGAAGAGAACAGCTAGAATGAAATGAGAGTTTCTAATATTTATTCCAATCAACTCCTGGTTAAAAACAGTTCTTCAAAACCAAAATCAGAGGGACGGCTGTGCCACACTTAATTCGCAACTCACGCAAACAGCTTATGTTGTCTGTGGATTAGCAATGTGTCACAAGGAAGTTAGGCTTCTCAGTGGTAGTAAACAGGAAGCTATAGGATCCTGTCACTTTATCAATATGAAAGCTAACGGTCGCAAACATGTTTCAATACGGAATCATCTTGAATATCTGTTACTTTATTATACTTAAGACATTATCCTTCCAATTTAATATAGTCTATAGGTGCTGCTCATATATGGTAGTTTTTGTTCAGATTATTACAGACAAAAAGCATTTATGGAAACCTTTGATAAAGATAACCATTCCACTCTGGCAATAACCTTTTTAGCTTCCTGGTGTATAGCAAAATATTGTTGTCCATAAAGGTTAAAGAAGATGACAATATATTAGACACCGGCCAGTAGAACGAAGCGGCAAGCAAGGCCTAACAGGCAGGTTGGTCAGTGCCAGTAGAGATTTAACTTAGTTGACTATGTTATCTGTACATAAACCTTTGAAGGCATACTAGAAGAGTCCTCTCACCCTTGACAGCAAGGACTTAGAGACAACGGGAAGAGTTACTCTACAAGGAGGGAAAAGCCTATGAAACGTGGTGTCACATTTGGTGGTACAAACTCTTTTTCGCACTGTTTCCTGCGCTCGAAAGGTTGAAGGGATGACTAGAATTGCTAAGAGTTCTATGTCTCGTTACATCCGACAATAGTGTTCCAGGAGCGATTATGGATTAAGAGATAGGTAATAAAAGTTGGCTGAAGTCGTAAAACCCCAAAAATACCATAAGTGGGCGTACGAACTGGACAACAGTTTCAGATTTTCTTTTCAAAAGTGTGGCACCCTGGCACGCTTTACGAAATTTCATCTTGTAATTCAATATCTTTATAATTATAAATATATAGACTAAATAATTACTAAAGTTATCACTAGATTACTAAAGTTATCACGAGTCGGACTCGATGTCTTCTTCAATTTCACTATCCTCGTCTTTGCGGGATTCCCGTGGGTATTTATAGTGTTTGGCCAAAGATCCCGAAGTGTATTGTTCTGTATCGCTATCACTGGCTTCATCATCGCTTTGTGCGTCAACGATTTTTCCATCCTTTGTCACCAGGTTTCTCACCAGCTGCTCATCCACTCCGGCGCTTCGTAGAATATCTTCGTATTTTCTCTCGGCACATCGTTTAGCGTTTAGTTGGGATTGGCGCTCAAACAACAGGGGTCTCTTATCTACACGATTTTGAATGTCTTCTAGTTCTTGCTGGTATTCTTGTCTGCGAGCCTTGTCGGCCTCCCTAAATTCAATAAATGGACATAAGCTACTGATTTTCACCTTGTAGAAAGGTGTGATGTGCTTTAGCACTAGGAATGGCTTTCTATTGTCCCCTTCCCTTCATTCAGTCACAACTCTGTTGGGTTCGAACTTTTGGGAAAACATATAACCACTCTTTTTGATCCGACTAAAGCAAAATTGAGTTATGCGCGCTTTACAGCAGCTGCGTTTCGCAAAACTGTCAGACAACAAAGAAACCTAGCCATTCGTCCTGTATTCTTTCCCAAGACCGAGAAGTATTCACAAAATCCCCCCCCCCCCCCAACGCCTTGCCGCATTACGATTCAGTCTTACCTGAAGCTCTTGATCTTCACATCAGCAGTTTTCCTCAGCTGCCAGCTGTTGTCGTTCGCCATCGCTTTACGTGACACCTCTGGTCGCAGTTGCTTGAGTCGTCGTTGTTTTCTCTGTTGTTCTTTAAACTCTGCTGTTTCCTTGGCGCGTTTTTCCTCCAGACTTTGACGAATCTTGCCTTCTCGTAGGCGAGCCGACTCAGTGGTGCTAAAAAAACAATTCATACAAACTTTATTCTAGTTACTGGATGTAAATATCACATGTAAATTTACATAGTGCCAAGCTCATATTATGAGGAGCCTTCAAAAGCTTGTACTTCGCCCTTAAAACGAGACGTCATGGAATACTTTGGGTAAAACGTGACATCATGGAATGCTTTGGTAAAAAATATGCTTAGGGTGTAGTTCTAAAGTAAAACTGCTACAGGATATTGCGTATTACAGTGCAGCCACGCGTGGCTTCATGTTCATCTTCAAACAATCAGGGTGGGGAAGCGTGAGGTTCAGTTAGTCAAATCTCAATGGGCTCCTTACATTCGAAAGTAGGATGATGTAAGATACAGGAATTGCATTAGGTATAGGATATTCTTCTAGCTTTTTGACTGAAACTTCTTCTGTTTTTTATTCTTTGGGGTCACCCTTGCCCTACTCTCCTCCTTCAAAAAATAGTTATCCTTACGTTCACGTAAACGGGGCCTTATGCGCGTTCCTTTAGTATATGAAATCTAGTCTGATTATTACCCTAGAATTCTAAAACACACAGATTTGTTTAATGTATAAAGACTTGATTAACTCACTCACCCGTAGGGGAGAATGTCTGCTGAATAGGAAAGCGAAGCACTCGCTGGTCTTTCCCTGCTACTTGCCCTACCACTTGAGGGTCTTTCTATACTCAAAGATCTAGCACTAGCAGGTCTATTCCTACTGGTTGACCTTCCTCTAGACTTCAAAGGACCATCCGCAGAACTCCTCTCCAAAGAACGTGATTTGCGCAAGTCTGACAAGCTCGCTGTTCGAAGGTTAAAGGGTTCCACGACAGTCGGCTCTCTTTCTTTCTTCTTCTTCCTCAACTCTTTATCAAATTCGAACTGTAGCCTATCGAAGTCGGGTATATCGTGGTTAATTTGGGGTCTAAAGGTGTGTTCTTTGGTCATGAAGGCTTTCTTCTCCTTTTCTTTCATGGCTTTGTTGCGCAACTTGCCAACTGTATATTTGCGACCACGGCCCTCCATATTCGTGGGAAGACGAGAGTTAGCGAGAGTTTCTTCGGCTCGCATCCTGACCTTAATAGCTCGGTATTCCTCTTGTTCGGTCATTTTATCCGCCAATGTCAAGTCAAACAAATGAGCGGGAAAAGGATTTGCTTTGAACATTTTTTTCTCTTTTTTCGGAGTCAAATCCGATAGGCTACTCAGGGATTTCGATCGCCTCAAAGCGCGCTTTTGTTCCTCTCTTTGGACGAAACTGAACGGTTTCTCTGTCGACTTCAAAAGTGCTTTACTCGTTTCTTTCACGTACTGTCTACGAAGCTCATTCTGCCTCGTTATCTCATCGTACAAAGGAAGAAACGTCGTAGCGGGTACAGGCTGGGAACGGAATTTTTTCTGAAGTTCCGACTCTTCGCTTTCCTTTTTCAGTTTCAATTCGTCCTCCAAAAGCCTCTGCGATCTAGTCTTCTTTTCTTTTGATTTCCGCGCCTCTCTGACTGTCATGGAGAATGGCTTTGGTATTGTAATACACGGTGACCAGGTGTCAATTGGTTTGGAGGGTTTAGCTGGGCTGGAGGTGTCTTTAGGGTAATTATATACTGAGAAATCCTGCCATAAGCTTTCCACAGTGTCCAGTGCCCTTGACCTGTTGGGCAGCATCTCTCTGTACAACACTTGCCCGTCACTGCCCTGAGTTCGTTTCTTTGGCAGTTCTATTTCTTCTTCTGACCAACTGTCATTGTCACTTAGGTCACTATGGGATCTTCTTCTGGTTTCTCTGTTTTCTTCAAGTAAAGCTGATTGAAAAGAAACATACCAAATTAATTGACAAAATCAGAAGCACAATGGCAATTTTGGCCATCTCACTAATCTTTATAGCTTTAGCTTTAAATACCCTTAAAGAGAACTCTGGAGGAGGGGTGGGTGGGTGGAGTAGGTGGAGTGGGTAGATTGTTCAAGTGTAGTAGTTGTTTTCCCAACTAAAAAGTCACTGATGTCATTAAATAGAGCAGAGTTCATATGGGTGACAAAGGTATGGCAAATTGGTAGCTGTACTATAGCCATACCATTATTTTCTGTAATTGTAATTGTTAGACAATTCACTAAAATGGGTACCCTGTATAAGATACCAAATGCAGCCTGTCAGGGTTTGTGCTGAGGTAACCACTTAAAATCTAAGGAGTAATCAAGGAGTATCCCAAGGACCCCAAGGAGATTTTTCAAGGAGTACGTTCAACTCACTGAGTTATGGTTTAATTTACACGGTGTTTTTATTTGGTCACCTAAATTTAATCATATGTCAGTAACACACTTTCAAAAATTTCAAGTAGTTGTAGGCTGATCAATGGAGAAAACATGCTTTTCAAAATTTAGGATGACTGGATCTATTTCAGAACCTTGTAAGTAACGATCAAAGCAGAAATGCAAGGAGTTTTCAAGGAGTTCAGCTAAAATTTTAAAATTCAAGAGTTTTTCAAGTGCCCTTGAAAACATGAATTAAATTCAAGGAGTTTTCAAGGAGTTTAAGGAGTAGCACAAACCCTGGCCTGTAAGCCAGTATTGCAAGTTTCCCACTTGTATGAAAGCCACTCTATGTTCACTGATTGTTTTTCATAAATGATTCATGCCTTGTCAGTGCTCGGCATTTGAACACTTCATGTCCAAGGATGAATTTCTTAGATTGGAGTGGGTGGGGTTGGGTGGGGGTCAGGTTCACTGTCAGCTGGCAAAAATGCTTGCTATCAGTTCTTCTGAGAAACACTGTTATAGCATAGCTAAGATATAACACACGCTCTGATTGGCTGGCTAACTATGAAAAAGAAATGGATGGTGCACACTGATAGTGCACACTTGCACATGCTGATGTCAAAACCATTTCAACTTCTTTGATGCCTCTTTTTTAGAGCAAAAAACTGTCTTTGATGTTTTTTCAAGAGCATTCTTAACAGTTTTTCTCTTCAAAAACTGCTGAATGAATTTTCAAATTACAATGTTTTCTGTGCATGCTAGGACAATAACAGAAGAAAATAAACCCTTTTTCGATGTGTAAAAGCTCTAGCTATGTTATAAAAGCAATGGTCAATGCTTAGCTGTGCATAAATCTAGTTCTGGATGGACTTGGATAGGTGGGAGAGCACTCTGCTCTGCATCAAGCAACTCTTTACCATCCTGCTCTCCCAACTATCTGCATGTATCCAGAACTAGATTTATGCATGCTAAGCACTGACCATTCCTTAAGCTGGAACACATTAGGAATTTGAAAAAGAAGACACAGACCAATTTCACAGGAATCTAATACAGTAAATATCATGATGCACCTGTCAATGTTTAGCCCCAGTGTCGGGGTAGGTTGACAATCCAGGTTGAATTGATATAGGATCTTGCTCCTTGGGTCAGGCACTTGACATTGTACTTGAAGTACATTTTTCCCCCAGAGGAGGGGAATTTTACACTTGACAGAACAAGAGAGCCTGGAGGGGAAATTTGACACTTGTTAGAGTTCCAGGCATAGGGAAATTGACTCTGCCATCTCCAAAAATGTCAATTCCCCCTGGGTCTACCCCCCTCCCCCCACCCTGGGCCTAAACACTGATAGGTGTATAATTTCTAAAAGGATTCAACCCTTGCTCTTTTGCCTTAATAGACCGGTTTTCTACAGGTCTACAAGCCTTCATACCTTGGTTTTCTTTGTCCTCTTGTTGTTTCCTGATAGACATATCTCGCACAAGGTCTGTAGCAGGTAATAACTCGGTTTCTAGAAGCTCTTGATATCCTACTTCGTAAGGATCATAATCATCTCTAACGTACTTTTCACTTGCAAACTTCTTCAACTCTTCATCTTTCCCAACACTGATACGAGTATTTTCGTCTAAATCAAACCCAGAACGTTGCTTTTCGAGCTCAGAATAATACATCTTTTCTACTGTCTTTAAAGTCCTCTTGTGCTCCTTTTTCAACGCTAATAAATGTCGATAAAAATCTTTTTCTTCCATTCCCTGGAGTTCTTTCAAAGATTCCATCATGGCCTTCGGTGTGTGGATTTTCGTTCCTCGACTACGCGAAGAGGTTTGTCTTTCTTCGTTGTATGAATGGTCCATATAATTCCCCTTGTCGGTCCTCTCATTTTCAGTAGCCGGTAGCTTAGTTTTCGGTTTTCTGGGAGCAGTATAGCAATGGTTTTTCACGACCGTTATTTCATGAGTGGTCGCCATGTCGACCTCAAAACACTCTCCGAGTTGATTCGAAGCTTCTACAGCACAGGGAGCCCAAGCTTGGAATTTGTTGTACGTCTAAAAAATAAAGAAATCATAAATCAACAATGCTGTAAGATTTTTGCATTTATTTAGAAATTTCGTATTGCAAGGAGAGGAAATTTTTTGAAAAGTGATTGAGAACACTCTAGAGGGTATGAAAATGCTATACAAAAATTTTACAGCATTGTTGTTTGACATACACAAATTCCAAGCTTGGTCTCCCTGTGTTCTACATTACCAAACCGAGGCTGGACGAGTGACTATAAGGAGACTAGGGATGACAACAAACTTTGTAATTTTTTTAAAAAACTGTCCAAAATTAAAACAAATAAATCTATTAGACAAAAAGAAATGAAATAGATAAAGATAAAATAACATTTCAAATTTTTCAGTTCGTTATAATAATCCCTTTTTGATAAAGGGATAAATAGAGATAGCATCACAGACGTTTATTGTCGAGACTAATTATCTTATTCTTTTCTGTTTTATTTAGATTTTCAACACTAGCTATCATATGAGATACTGTTTTATATAAGAAAAGTGTAGCTCTAACATTTCAAATCTTTTTCCTATTTTTAAGTTTCTCATTCAGACTAGATCCCAGGTCACTGCCAATATCACGGTCGACCCCAAACGAGGTTGACATTTGGCATAAAGAAACAATATGGCGTTAGCTGGTCTGTATATTTTTGGGCTCCTTGATGGAGCTGCACTCCTCTTTCTTACTGTATTCTTCGTATCCTTTAAATCTGATCTATGTATTCAAAGTATGAGTTTCATTTTAGCTGCTAATTGAGTAATCTTTATCTTCTGTTAATAACTTGATGGCGCTGTTGTCACGTCTAAAAAATTATAAAAATAACTTAAGTTAACCTTACTGTTGATATTGATGATATTCTAATTTGTTAGTAATTTGTAAAGACAGGCATACCTTATTTGAAGATTATCTATGAGAATAAAGCTGATAAGCAAGTAATTACTAAATGTTTTCCCTATTTTGTTTTGTTGACAGCTTGTCAGTAATCTTTTATAACAATCTTGGCTTCAAATAAATTATTAGCATAAACATAGTTAATAAAAAGTATAAACAAGAAGTTAAAATGTCAGAAGTATTCACGGTAAAATCATTGTTCTTCTATCATGCTTTCTTAATCCATCATTATAGATCATTAATTTATCTGATTTAGAATGTGATTATATCAATGCAAGAACATGCTGCAATCGTTTGAACATAGTAAGTTTTCCTCATATTATGTTTTAATAACTCAAAGTCTTTTCCATTGACCATCCACACCCAACAAGGAACAGATCACCTGCTTGGGTTGACTGATGGTGGAAAATTTCCATAGCCTGAGAAGATTGATACCATGTGTCTCAGAGCAGAATAATGACCATGAAAAACTAAGTCATTGTACAGACATTCCATGCAGCAAGCATTTTTTGGGATGTGAAGTAATAATTCAATGTTATTTGTTCCATACCATGAAGGTGCAGTGTGCTGTGATGTTTCACAGTCATACTAAAACTACTTTAATAAATGCTTGGAGTAGATAACCATGGGGCATCTTTCTTCTCACACTAGGAAGGTTAAACAAAATTTTTATTGAAAAGATTTTCACTGAAAACCAAGCATTATAGTGAGTGTTTTAAAGCACTGATGGCAGAGCACTTCTGAAAGTGGTGGGGAGCTAGCTTAATTTGAATCCTTAATGCTTTAAAGTATAACATCAGTGTGTCATTCTTGTAAAAAGAAGTCCGTCCACCATTGCTTTGAGGCAGATATATTTGAAAAAGAGTGAGAAGAGTAACTCCAAAGAGATCTCAAAGAAATAAAATATATACTATATCATTGACATGCAGAGACTAACATGCTTTTGGTACCTTGTATACAATAGTCTTGATTTTCTAACTAGTCATTGTTTCTGTTGCAGTGGGTTATCCCAGAACTTATGGCACATAGCTTGATAACTGTGCTGTTGCTAGCTTACTTCCAGTGGATATTCTTTTTCTTGAACCTCCCACTTATGGTTTGGAACTTTTACAGGTATTTTGTTCTTGGGGATATAGGGAGGGGCCTTGAACAATGGGTATTTTTCATTAGTTACATCAGGGTTTGCACTGCTCCTGGAAAACTCCTTGAATTTTTTATTAGTATTAGGTTGAATATTAGAAAAATAAAAATTGTTGGATATTGTCTGACATGAAATTTCAAAGTTAAGGGTCCTGGAATTTTTATATTTATATCCTGGAAAACACCAGGAATTTAATAATCTTCTAGTGGTGCGAACCCTGTTACATGGGGAATTGTAACTAATTAGTATATTTACACTAAATAATTTGTTTCAAAGGTTTATCAACAAGCCACCAGGAAATCTCGGACTTTATGACCCAGCAGAAATCCACAACAGGAGCCAACTGAAGGCTTTCTTGAAGGAATCCATGATAAAGCTAGCCTTTCATTTGATCTTCTTCTTCTTCTACTTGTACAGGTACAGAAAGAACCATGACCTGATTATATTTTCAATAGAGTGGTTTTCATAGGATTGGGAACATAAAGTACTGACTTACAGAACATACAGGATGTGGTACACAGCAACACTGAAATGGATTCTCATTGTTTTCATGTGAATCATCCAATCACAATGCATAGTTACAATAAAGTATGGTACTGCTACAGTGCAGTTAAGAATTTGTGGTAGCATTTCCCACTCAGATGAAATCCGCTCTATTTAATTCTCCTTCACCTTATGTGTAATTCCAGGTTCCAGGGGGTGGGAATTTCCTGTGGAGCAGAACTTTATAGATTGTCCTGCAAGTTTGTAAGAGGTCTAACTTTAATAGCCCTCTGTAATGGGAAAAAGGAAGATTGGTGGCTTTTCCCTGAGGTATACTTTCCAGCCTTAATAATATTTAATAAAATTTGACATTTCTTCACTTTTTTTGATAGTATGATATCAGCACTGCTAGCAGACAATGAAGAAAAAAAGTCAAGCTGAGCTAGGCACTGCAGTGCTGGAGACCTAATTGCTGTGACATCACAGCAGCCATGTTGGTTGAACTTCACAAAAGATTTTAAACAAATTCTCTTGTTATATCAACCAACATGGCAGCCATGTCTTTTGTTATTTTACTTCTAGGGAATGATTATAAACCACCTATAAACCTGTTTTCATTTCAACATTAACACCTGTCTTGGGATGCCTGTGGGGTTTTACACTTCTTCACCACAGGAGACCCAATAAATGGAAAAGTCTAGAAATGTTTTATCCTTAAAAAAACTTGGGATAGCATAGATATAGTGGTAGTTTATGTGATGTAAGCATTTATCATTCATATGCCAAGCAGAGATCGATTGGCTGGTGTAACAAAGCAACTTGTGAAGCGCTTGTGTGAAAATGGTTGGTATTTTAACAGTTACTTTTGCTAGCAAACACTAAGTATCTGCTATAAGCTGAGGGCACATCATCCAGTCAATTAATATTATATTAAGTTTTTCTATTCTAATTATTGATTGTAAACAAATTTTGACATGTCATTTATAAGATATTTTAGAATAGAAAATGAAAATCATGCAAGAAAATACAAATCTTTTTTGGTAAATATAATAAATCCATTTTTAATTATACATTGTATGTATAATTTGTACCTATATCAGTTATAATTATTAAATCCCCTTAACCTTCATAATGTCAGATATACTGCTAGGCAACCTTTTTCAAGTGACCATTTATCTTTTTTAATATCTTTAATATCTTTGTTTTTCCACTCCAAACCTGTCCTTGTACACACACAATAGGCCATTTCCAAGTTCTTGAAAATGATGCACGAAGGCAAGGCTTTGTGCAAAATCACACTTAATGGTGTAAAACAACTGACTTGTTCTGTTGTCACTCTTTTCTCTATGACTTATTCCTGGTTCTCTCATAAAAACAAACTTTTAAGCAACAGAAAAAGTAAAAAAAAAATTTCTGCAACCAGGTGTGATTTCAGACTCATGATTTTACACAAAGCCTGGCCTTCATGCTTCATCTTCGAGATCTAGAAAATGGCCTATTCTTCTGAAACTGTTCTTTTAAATAAGAAAAAAGGAAAATACAGAGGAGAGTGATCTTAGGCTAACTATACGGCGCTGCCTTCTGTAAAATATTCTCCATCCTAATGGCAGGTTAATCCTTGTCATTAAAAGTACTATGATGATTATAAGAACAATAAATTTAGGTCCATAGTAGCTGGTCATAAAGTGCTGTAAAAAGAAAAAAGGTATAAAGAACATGAATTCAGAAGAACATATCTTATAGAATTATTCCTATTGGCATACTAAATTTTTTATCAATCCCCATGAAGCCTTTGAAGGAATTTTTTCACTCATGTTTAATGTAAGAAAGATCGTTAACCAAAATACTGACCTTTGATTTTGCTTTCTTTCTGTAATCAGCTATGCTTCTCAATTTAGCTTTCTTCCACTTGACCATATGTTGAAAAAGATTACTGTACACTGGATGAAAAGACCTTACTACTTCCTGATGGTTAGAACAAAAATAGAGTTGAAAATTTTCTTGCACTAGATAGATGTAAGAGAACTGAAATGTTAGCTTACCTGAAGTTTATTGCTTCTAGGGTTTGAGCTGGCAAAGCAGTTGTCTTGTCCATTTTCTATCTGGTCTTCAGTATTTTTCCAGAAGGATATCAAATATGTAAATGGAATCTGCGTCATTTGAAATGACATTCAAAATTAAGGCCAAACAATGACATAACATTTACAAATATTTGACCAAGGCAATCACGCAGGCAAGACAAGTCTGACCAATGAGGGTGAGTGCTAATTAAGAGCAAATATGCAAATGCATTTATTTTGGTCACATTCCCCATGGCATGATCATCCATTGACCACTTTCAATACATAGGTTCACTGGTCAACACAAAGCATTCAGTCCAGGTTGAAGGTAGTTTCAAAGGATTATTCAAACAAACTTGTACCTTGCACTTTCAATGGAATGTTTTGTGTTTGACCAGCAAACTGATGTATGGAAAGTGGTCAGTAGACTTTTCTCCTTTATCACTTGCTTGTTACAGTGAAAATCATTGCATTGCAACCCCTATTATCATAACTGGTTGGATTTTTGTGCTTTTCTGATCTGTCAATCATTGTTGGGAGCAGTGTTATTTAAACCAACCAATGCTTTTCAGATTGGCTTCTTCCACCAAAGATAATAATAATTTGACATATCAGAAAAGCACAAAGATCCAACCACAGGTATGAGAATAGCCCATCTACATGATGGCATAATTTACTACCAAGACCTGAATGCTTTGAGTGGCTGCTATTGTTCAGTAAATTTTACCAATGGTCTCTTTATTCCCAGGAGTGTAGAGAAATCGGAGTGACAAAGCATTTTGAAGAAGCATTCTGGTCTTGGTAGTAAAATGATGCCATTATGCATAGCCTATAGGGGTCGTGCTACAATGATTTGTGGTATTACAGATAGGTGATCTTTGCAATGTATGTCTGTTATGAAGAATAGCACTTACCTCTCGTGTTGTGGTTGTATATGAAAATATGCTCTCCCCGTAGCGGTTAAGTGAATGATTCCTATAAATGTGCTTCAGGCCATTATTAGTTGAGCTAGAAAGAAGTTGAGCCAAGGACAGCACGTCCCTGTTGTCTGGATGCGATGAATATTTAGGTACACTGTCAAAATCTATAATGAAAATAAAAATAAATAATCATTAATGCCCTCAAAAGTTTATACATGTTTCCTCAAAAGTCTCTCAGAGATAATATGAATATTTATAGGAAGGGAAAAGTTAAGGGAGTCATATTTTTTTCAGCACTTGTGAGACAATTTACCAATAAAAAAGGAAAAGGAAATGTCATTTACCTTTCCAAGGAACTAATATCTTCTCTTCACCAGAGTGAAATGAAATGACAGCATCAAAATCAATCAAACTAGTAAGTTCCGTTAATACTCTGCATTCAGGCTCTAAAGAAATGATATCACTTCATGAATGGTGGTTAAAATAACTGCTTATGAGAGTCTCATTCTTTTCTCTATATTCCTTTGTCTTCCTGAACAATGGATTGGGCCAGAGCTTATACCCATCTTCAAATTTATACAATCCAGACAATGCACAAACATTCAAGACATCTAATTCAGACTGTTGAAACTTTGATTGACAGATGCCAAAATCCTGGATGTCTCAATTGCACCTGGCTATATAATTTTGAAAATGGTTAAACTAAATAAAGATAGAACAGAATCTTCTTGATCTTGTGGGCTTTATGCTCATTGTCTTTTGGAATAAATAAAATTTTAAAAGTATTAAATTATAATTTTATTAATTCATCGCTGCTTCTAAGGTCATTCACACCTTTTAGGAAAATAACATATGGATGGAAAACGAAAAAGAAGAAGAAGAGGAGAAAGACACGGCAGGTCGTCTACCTTCAAGTAGACTTTGTTAATGGCTACCACTATAGAATAGAGCAGATTTCGTATGACTGTGAAAAAGTCGCGGCACGGTCAGTGCCGTAAGCGTGCCTTGCCGCGACCGTGATGTTTTCTAGAATTCTAAAGTTCTTTGCCGTGCCTTGACCGTGTCCGCGCCGTGTTCATGCCGCGACTTTTTCACAGTCATACGAAATCTGCTCTATGTGGCAAAATACGATAAGGTTCTTCGTTAATTAATTGTACTTTTATGCCCGCAGGGCCAAGCACGTATCACCAAATTACAGCTGTGCAAAAACAAAAACAAATTAGCCAAGAAAATTAAAACGTTCATACCTACTAAGACTTGACGCGGAGCTGACGACGTGGACTCATAGTGATGTAGATTAAGATTAGCGCCACTTCCAGTCTCTTTCCAGCAATGATTTTTAGTTTTTTCAATGACAGACCGTCCATCAGGATTGACTATTCCAATTAAATATAAATCTATGTTCTCTACGACAAAACGCGTAAAATTGTAACCCATTGAGCCAAACGGTTCTCGTATTCCCGAAGTTAAGTTTTTGAGCAAATGAATCATGCTTTCTACAGGTAGAAATTCAGAAGAATGCTCTCCAAAAGACAATAAAATCCGCACTTTGTTTGTAGAAGCGATCTTCCTCTCGGATATGTTCCCAAAATGCAGAACGTACTGGGAAAGGCCCCACCGCGAACGGAATCGCATCTCCGCGTCCAAAATATTAGGAAACTGAGAGATCAACTCGTATATGCACTGGTTAAGTTGCGATAAGTTATGGTAAAAGTGATAGTCTGGAAGATACATCTCTTTGGAAGGCGTTTGGTTAAACGCATCGAAACCGGTGCCACTGATCAGATAGTTTTTCGGTAAAAATGCCAGAAATGTTAACCACAGGAGCACGTCAAATACAATTCTATATCCAGGACAATCCATGTCCTTTGATGCGCACTAGCATTCTAGTCTTTCTTTGTGGACATTTCCATCATATGAACATTCACGTTATCGTCCGCCATCTTGATTATTCACGGCCCGCACATGAAAGACTGGGACTAGCTACACATCATTTCCCAAATTTTTCAATTTTTTATTTATTTTTTTTCCCATTTAATGAAAGAAAAAACAAAACGAAATGAATCTTATTCGTGCTAGCTTTCAAACACTTTTAAAATTGTTCCATATTCTTCTGATTTCTAGCACAGTAGGAAGGTCAATATGCCACATGCTTCAATTCAACGCTGTTTCGGTTCCAGCTCGTAAAGGAAAATACAATTTTCTCGCTGTCTTCGTTAAAACTAATCATAAAGACATATTGAGTGTCAAACATGTTAGGTTCAGCCGTACGAATAGCAAGATAGAGCCGGTGTCACGGTCATAAAAAATTCGGCTTGGGCCTCCTGTGATCATTGAGCTAAAGATGGTGGTCATTTGTTTCAAACGTCAAGCTAGATTCACTAATATCACTGTAAGTAAAATACCTTGGACTCCTTAAATCAGACTAAGACCATGACTAAACATCACCACCACCATACCCTGCCAAAAACTCTAGAAAATGCAGGCGAATTTCGCATGTTTATTTATGAATTGACCGAGTCCAAGATGTTTGGAGGCGCCATCTTGGTAGTAATTCTTCTCAACACTGTCATTCTTGTCACCCAAACTGACGAGGCTATTTCAGTCAAAGCAGGTTAGTTATGTCACTTTAAAACTGAGGAATTCAAAGGTTTAATTTAGATAGCTACTTGATATTAAAATCTTGACAATATTTAAATAATTTAGGCTGGTATTTCTCCTCGCTTGACAACGTCTTCCTCGCCATCTACTTCATTGAAATAGTCCTGAAACTTTACGCTTTAAGAAGCGCATTTTTCAGCAGTGGCTGGAACATAATGGGTAACTAAAGCGTTTGTACAAACTTTTATATCTTTTTGGTCAGGCCGAAATATTCCCGTTAAAGTTATCTTAATCTTCAGGTTATTTTTTTCGCAGATGGCTTGATCGTACTCTTCACCACAGTCGACTTTCTGCTGCCCTTGATTGTGCAAAATGTAAGCTCGTTTGATGTAGCAGCGATCTTCAGGTTACTTCGTATGTTCAGAGCTATCAGAGCACTAAGAGCCTTGAGAGTGCTAAGGACTATAAGGTAGATCTTTGTTCTACTAAAGAGTCACGAGTTGAATAACTAATTGCAGTAGTGTACAGGAGAAAATAGAGCAATCTTAAATTCTATAGTGAACCCAAACTTTGGTTGGGCTGACAGCTGGGGACTAGGTGGGAGGTCTTATCAAATGAGGGGAAAACTCACTTTTGGGATGGGATTGACATTTTATACCTGCATGCCTTTCCCCGTTTCTAAATTTGCTTGTTTAACGTCCCTTAATTTAATTTTTTTTTTTTACTTGTTTCAGGTTCCTCAAAAATCTTCAAGTAATTATGACGACAGTACTCAAGTCTTTTCGGGCTCTCAGTACAATTGTCATGCTACAAAGCCTCTTTCTTTGTATCTTTTATTATTGATAACCCCTAAAGTTAAAAGTTTAAAAGAAATACTCTATGTAGTTTTTGTTCATCGGTGATCAAATGGTTTCTAATGATTGGCCACTCCTTAGCTACGATATCAGACATGTTTGCTGTCATTGGACGGGGTCTATTCTACGAGGTTGCACCCAATAGATTTGGTAACCTTGGCAAAGCATTTTTTACTCTTTTCCAGCTTATTACTCTAGATGACTGGTTTTACATGTACAGTGATGTCGTAAAGCAAAACCCAGGTATGTTTTCTGTATTACTGATTCCTTTGAGTAAGAATTCTATTTAGTTCTGTGACGAGGTTCAATAAGTTCGTTTGTCTCATTTGCTTTTCTGTTTACGTTTACTATGTGTTTTTCATTTTTCCCCCTGCATACAGGATACGCGTATATCATTCTATATCTCATTATCTACATTGTCCTGGAAAATTTCATCTTCATGAAGTAAGTCAGTAAAGTTTAAAACAAGACAAAAGATTACCATGTCCCGCCAAAAATGAACCATTTCAAGTTATTAATAAGTTCTACATCATATATCAACCAAACCGATGTAATCCCATATCACACCTGATGAAGGCTAGTATGGCTAGCCGAAATATAGTGGCTTAAAAAACTAAACCAAATTCTACGTTGTATTGGCTATTCTTTTCAATTATTATCAAGTAATTACCCCTCATCTCGACTTCAATCTGGAGGAGATAGACAGCATGGCTTGTGTCAGAGCTTGGGATCAGAACTCGAGTGGATCCCAGGGGCGGATTTAGGGGAGGGCCGAAGGGGCCGCGGCCCCCCCTTTTGCTGAATAAAAAAGGAAAAAAGTGGAGAGCAAAAAAAAAAAAAAAAAATGGTTGTCGAAATCCCTCAAAATGCTGGAAATCGCATTTCTCAGATTCTCAAATTCAAAATTTTCCGGGACCCCCTTAGGCGCTCCCGCCTTCGGCGGTCGTTGGACACAGGACTCAATTATTTCCACGGCCTCCTCTTTTTTGGATTGCTGGATCCGCCCTGGATCCGATTGCGGCGCAATCCTTCATCTTCAATAGCCCACTTTTACACACGACGAGAACCGAATCGAGGAATAACAATGAAATAATCGTAAGTTCGAGTATATTATGTTTCTTCAAGCAACACAACATACTCAAGAAACAAAAAACATACTTAATCTAATCATTTATCAAGCACGATAACATCGAAATAATCGTAAATTATTCTCTTGTTTCCCCTGAGCCTCGACTCAGATCTTGTGTGCGATCACTCAACCATATATCGAAAGTGGGCTATTAGAGATTTCCGATTTAACGGCATAAACGCTGATTTGCCATTAATAGTACCAAGCATCTCAGCAGAATAAAATCCATTTTTTATTTGAGAATGACAAAATTGAATGCTCTACATGCTCTGTATTTACTATGGTCTGCGCATGTGTAATTTTTCTAACGCCTCCCACATGGATCAGAGCGTCAAAGGGCTAGTCCTCCTTATAGAGAAAGATCTAACTTTACTGATCATAGCAAGGGGTTAATCTTCCATGGTCTAGGGGCCGACTAACCTCTCCCTTTAGGCTTCGGCCGAGC
>JAAAQI020164781.1:10365-57766 GCA_011800005.2 Stichodactyla mertensii | reverse complement strand
CACGTATGTTACTTTCATCAATGTTACATTAGAAGGTTTTTCCTTAGCTGATGTCACACGTATGTTACTTTCATCAACGTTACATTAGAAGGTTTTTCCTCAGCTGATGTCACACGTATGTTACTTTTATCAACGTTACATTAGAAGGTTCTTCCTCAGCTGATGTCACACATATGTTACTTTCATCAATGTTACATTAGAAGGCTCTTCCTCAGCTGATGTCACACGTATGTTACTTTCATCAATGTTACATTAGAAGGCTCTTCCTCAGCTGATGTCACACATATGTTATCTTCATCAACGTTACATTAGAAGGCTCTCCTTCAATTGATGTCGTGTCGGGTTTCTTGATTACTTTCATTGTTTCAGCAAATTCCTTATTTTTTCGATCGCTGAGTTGTTGGGAACTGAGAAGTTCTGATTCTACTATGACTCCCTTTACTGGAGCTCCATCTACCACAATTCTCTCAACAACAAACTCTTCTCGACCATAAAACCAAATCAGCAATGCAAAGGTAATGAAGGCAGCGATGGATGGAATGAAAGCGACTGACTTGACACCGAGCGAGTACCCAAGGTATTTGGAATTCATCTTCGGATCAATGGAAGAATACGATTGGTTCAATTTAGAAGATATCATATGGCTACTTCGCCAATCCCAGCTTACCATTGTCTTGTTTGCAACAGCAAGAAATGATCTGTCTTTTATTGTAAAAATATTACCCGCAGAGTTTGTGTATTGACCAAAGTCAAATGGGGAATAAAAGATCTGGTTTTTCCACATATTAAGATCAAGAATTATAACAAGCATGATTATGCCATAGTTGAACCACTTCCCTGTGATGTGCACACGCCAGTTTTCACGCTTAAGAAAGCTTGGCAGTGAGAGGTTTATAGACACTACATTAACGCCCGGAAGTTTGATATCTAACGAGCCACGAAAGAGTGGAAATTCCCAATCCTACAAAAGAAAACAAAAATGTCTTTAGAAAACCTGGTCATGCAGTATGTCGTTAGTCAATGCTAGTTATTATTCAGTCACTCACTATAGAAGGGAAAAGAAACGGTTAGAGAAAGAGAAAAAAATAGAAAGAAAGTAGAAAAGACTGTAAATGAGAGAACAAATTGAACAGTTCGTTCCCTCTACATAACGTACGTGGTTTGCTGTTAGATTTTTGTATACCTGCATAACAATGGATAAGTCACAAATCAGGATAAAAGAGGCCAAAAAGGCTCTGGAAAGCTCATTTGTAGCAACAAAGTCTCGGTTTAGATAATCCCACTTGAGGTAATCAGTGGTAATTGCCGTGGCAACAATCACCGTGGTAACCAGCAGCACAACCCAAAACATTATGATGCGGTTCCAGCCTGTTTTCCACCATTTACGGAGTTTCTTGTTCCAGTGTGGATACAGTTTGTCCTACAGAAATGAATACAGTCAATCAATAATTGAAGTATGGTACAGAAAAAATGACTGTTTACAACATTACCTGTAACATCATATCAGTCACCATCCATGCTGTTACAAAATCCCCCATCCATGTCCCCATTCCTGCTGCCTTCATGAAAGTCTTATTTACAAACCCAAGATAACTTGTAACTCTGTACTCAGCTATGTCACTTCCACCTAGACCAATGAACACATTGAACAGGATGGAAAAAATAAAAACGACAATGATGGTAGTCAAGAACATGATCATCCAAGATCCTTTGTCTTCTTGAAACATTGTCAGTCTCAGCAACCTGAAAAAGGGGAATGTCGATGTGTGCTTTTGGTACTGCATCCTTCATAAGACGGAATTTAATTCTCTATATTAAAAAATCTGATAACTTCCTCCACTATTTATTGACCAACCATTGCACCCCAGCCCCATCTTTATCAGTTCTCCATGGCTTATCTAATCTAACATGAGTTACTTACTTTTTTAAAAGCATTCGATGGACAATAAACTTGCCAACCAGTAAGCCAATTATCATTCCAAGCAACCACATAAAAACCTTCAAAGCAGCCCATCCTCCACTGGGATACCTGTGGTAAGATTATTTATATTATCAGGGGTTCTCAAAAGGTTGTCATCTGTCATCACTAAGTGATATAGACAATACAGATAAGTCATTCCACTATTCTGCCATCAGTTTAATACTGAGACATTTGGTACCACCGACAGGCAAAAAAAGCCCATTTTGAGCTCACTTCAACTACCAACTGAGGGGAAATGATTTTTCTAACCAATCATAGTCCATTGAGATTTTTCATGGCCGGCCCTATGTTCAAGCATTATTTTCAACCTGAAAACAATATGAAATTTAATCCTATGTATTTTGAGGCCTAGAAAAGTCCAAAACTATTAAACAGAGTGAAATTTTATCTTTGTGTTCTCCAAAAACCAGGCAAGAAATGATTTTAAAAGCAAAGAGTGAGGGCTGGTGGTTTTGTCCAACAATGCTTTGCACAGCTAGTTGTTTGCTCAGCTGGTAGTACTTATGACAACAACAACAACAACCTAATGTTTTGGCAGGTCAGTCTGTCAAGTCCACATATTTCATTTCTGTTTGATAAGTCTTTAAATAAAGAAATACCTGAAATACCCTGTAAATGAAAACTCAAAAAAAAAGACATGGAAAAGTGTGAACCAAGGGAGAGGGGGTGAGGAAGACTCCCATACAAAAGGGGTGGGGGGTAGAGTACCACTTTATAGGGTGTAAAGCCAGTACCTTTAAGATTCATTTTTGGCTGGTAAATAAGATAAAGAAACATGCTGCTTTTTTGATACCTTGTAGAGGTAAAATCCTTTGTTGCCACCAGAACGAGACACATGCAAAAGCTGAATTCAGTATAAATTTTGAAAATTTAGGAACTTATTTTTTACATTAATAATCTATTTTTAAGCACACAAGCAAACAGCAGAAACAGGGTTGGGGAGGGGGTCAGCAATAAGTGATAGGGTGGATTTTGTACAGCTGTGAAAAGGTCATGGCACAAACAACATGACACAGTTAAGGCATGGTCAAATTCTAGAAAACACTTCAGTAACAGCAATGCATGCTTACGGCACTGACAGTGTCGTTCAAGGGTGTTGCTCTAGTATATTCATGTATTTGCTCATTCGATAGCTTATATGACATATCATATACTTCATCATCAGCATTATTATTGGGTAGATTTGCATCTAAGGGAATCATCTTCCTCTTCTGTCCACCTTTAACAAGGTTTCGTAGATGCTGATTATATGTGGAGCAAATTATGTTTAATAAGGAGTCCATTAACGACCAGGTCTGGCAAGAGTAAGTCAACTTACTCCTGAACAGTGAGTCGAAGATTTTTCCCCGAGTGACAAGTGAAACTGTGTGGTTCTTGAAATTTTCATCTTTATAATTTTTCTTGTCTGGAGTTCACATTTAGGAGTATATGGCTCATTGTAAGTAAATTTCTGGCCGAGGTACATGAATGTATCCACATTCTTAAGTTGTTGATTCTCAGTGATACAGATAGTCTATGGATAAGGGATTTCATCATATCTATCTGACATTATCATAGTCTTGGTTTTATCAAATGACATCTGTAGTCCAAACCTCTGAAGTAGTTTGTACAGGATCTCAGTGGCTTGTTGCAGCTTCTCAGCTGAGTCTGTCAGTATGGCTAGATCATCCGCATACCCAAGCCATAACGAGGATAACACCCCAGAACTTCTCTCTTCTGTTTGCTGTGCACGGTTTGTTGCTTCATTGGGTATTCTGTATTGTTGTTCAATCTGAAGGCTTTGCTGTTGGCATTCATGTTCAAATATGCGTAGTATAAAGTCCAAGTACAGACTGAAACAGTAAGGACTCTCACATCCACCTTGTCTGACTCCACCAGTTTTTTGAAAGCCTCATCTTTATCCTCTCCAGTCATAACAGTGTAGGTCTCGGTGTAGATAGACTCTAATAGGCTGAGTAGTACTGTTATCTTCTTGTTGTTACTCACATTACGTTTGTTCAAGCTGTTAAACATCTATTCTCGCGTTATCCAGTCAAATGCTGCTTTCAGGTCTATAAATCCAACGTATATATGTCATGGCATCTTGTATATAGTATGGTATGGCATTTTGACCGCCCCTGTTGGAGTGAAAGCCAAACTGACCCTCTAAAAGATTGTTCTCATACCATTTTTCTAGGCATCGCAGCAACCTTTTCAGTCACAAGAAATCTACATCACATATGAAGGGAGTCAATTTGGCAACAGAAACTCTCCCCCTTCTCTAAATAGTCTAATTACAGCAGTGATGTGCAGTATACCCCCCACGTGTTTAGCTTTTCTTTGAAATGGCATGCAGTGTAAAGATCTACAAGTTATTATGGTACATACTTGTTGATAATGAAAGAGTAGACATTACCAAGAACAGGTAACGTACAAGGAGACACACTGTGAGACACTGGATCCTCAGCATAGATTAAAAAGTTACAGAAGATAACGAAGTATGCAACGAACAACCTGAAGTATGGATGCTGAAAGTAGTAACGACTGTTTTTCTTTTGAATTCGTACTCGACGTAAGGTATCTCCAGGTCGTGTCGTCTGTGGAAACACAAAATATAATGCATTATATATCAGAGTTTATTATACATGAGGCATACAGTACTATTCAATCTTTATTGAACATGAAATCTTACCGCTTCACTGATCTTAATATTTTGATCTTCAGCTGCTGCTGTTTGGGTGTGATCTTCTGTAGTTTCTACTGCTGCTGGTTTATTTGGTCGATCAACTTCATCTTTATCATTTGATCGACCAACTTCATCTTTATCATTTGATCGATGTATAGCAGGAGAATCCATTTGTAGATATGACAAAACAGAGCCGATAATATTAACTTTGTTGCCGAATAATCTCACTCAGCTGTTTCTTTGTTGGTTCAGAATGGAAATGGTTGTTCCTGCTTCACAGGGAACCCAAACCTTGAATTAATGTGCAAACCGTAAATCACAGGTAGCCCAAGCTATAATTCTGTATAGCTATGATCATAAATGAAACAAATCGAGTCTTTCTCATTTTATGGATGGAGGACGAGGAAGAGTCAGGTATAGTTTGGATACTTTATTTCATAGTTTTATATTACTGGTATCACCATATATTGTAACCCAAGTTCAGTACACTCCCCCATTCTGGACAAAGTATCTGGGAAATAGTCTTGTGATTTAGACTTTATTCATTCGTTTTCTAAACACTGCATTCTGCTTTGTTCAAATATAATTGACTAATTCATCCCAAATTTGCTGATACACTGGCTGATCTGTGGTGACACTCTATACACCCTAATGCTTTTGCTCCCAGGACACCTTAATCGTGTATAACACTGATTTAATGAAAACATTTTGCCTCCAGGTCAAGCTCCCTGATATTAAACAGGTTTAGTATAAGGCCAGGAGCACGGCCCATGATTTGAACTTTTAATAATTCACACGATATTAAAAAGACAAAGTTACAAAAAAAGAGAATACAATTACAAGTAAGCTAACAGAATACTTGAGTAAATATTGGTAGTATATAACGTAGTAGCCTTATACTACAAGCAAAGCCCTAAGAGTGTATCCAGGTCTTAACAAACAGATAAACAGCATTAGTGGGTTTTCATCATAATTTTATTTCTGTACATATAGATTCACACTCATTACACTTGGATTGGAGGAACCACACTCTGCAGACCAGTGTTGATTGAAACCAAGTTGTTTCTCCATTCAACCAACTGACTATGAAGACTTTGCCATTGATTGGGTCCAAATGTCCTTGGAGCAACAGAACTGAGAAGAACACAAGAAAATTAAATATTAGATTTGGAATGATATTTGACATATATATTCACAGCAACTAACCTGATTACTACCCTCTTGTTGATCTGATCCAATCGGGCTTTGACAAGTGATGTCTGGACAGCTGTAACAGATCCATTAAAAAAGAAATTTTAGTCTTCCATTACAGGAGAACAAAATATATGCAGATAAAACTGAGTGGAACCAAGTGTATGTTAAAAGTGCAACAGGAGACCCGTCAGTACCTGTGCATAGCTCAATCACATAATGCTTTTGCATGGAAACCCATTAGTTTTAGTCACTATCACTCAATCATAGCAATACATACAAGAGTACATATAGTTTCTAGACAGTATAATTGGTAAAGTGATAGTGATAATTTTTGTTTTATTTATGTATTTGAACTTTACACTTGTTTATTAAAATCCTGTCTGCATGCACTATATGAAGGTAACATGACATGTTTTAACTGTTACATAATTCATACCTTCAATAACAAACCCTTCCACATCATCAACATTCAGATCCAGTTGATTGGCTAGTTCCTCAAAAGATATCTCATGCTTGTTCAAGCCAATATCCATAACTGTTAGAATACGCATTTTTTTCAAGTTCATTTCATGTGATAGTCCTGGAAGTACAAAGTAAGCCATATTTTGATTATCATAAAATAAAAAGCAATAAGAAACTGGCTTTTGCTGATATGTATATAGACACTGGCAACGTACAACACTAATTGGTTACATGTACATCAGAGATTACTTGATGCAAGTACAACAAATATGTGATTTTAAAGTATCAGTTAACATTTAACCAAGATTATTATTGAAATTCCTTACCAAGAGAATTCACGAATTCTTGGTTACTCTCATAAAAATTGATGTAATCTTGCACATGACCAGAAACAAATATTTCTAGAAGCTGAAAAAGAACATTTTAATCATATGAGTTTCCCAATCAAAAAAGAATTAGAACACATTATTACTGTAAACAAGTCTAACCTTGTAGATAGGTTCTCCCTTAAGGGAAGCAACAGGTCGTAAAGCTATAATGTTATCCAAAATGAGAAGATTTGGTTTTGCCAGGCAGCTTGTAATACAACTCTTAGCGTCTTCCTTTGCAGTAGATGCATTTTCCTCTGTATATGTACTCAGTAGCTCAATCATCACATTGGATGCTTCCTCACTTTACAGAAAAAGACAAAACAAAATTACAAGGGTTATTATTTAATCAAACATATGTAAGTGGATGGCCAATACTGCAAACGAATCAGCCCCTTGTTATACATTGAATATTCATTCAGTTTTGCTGGAGGTTCAAGCCCTACTTGTGCCCAATATGTGAGTAAATGTTTATTTATTGTTTTTGTTTTTTTCTTTAGGTTCTCCATTTTCCGTTCACCTTGGCCCAATAAAGAATCAGCGAGTTTAATGTTGTATGCTTAGAATAATAAATGTAGTGCTAGTGTGTGACATCTGGTTTTTGGTATAAATACTCAATTCTAACAGTAATACCTGTGATGCTCATCAAAGAGAGCATTGTACAACAATCTGTAGATGTGTCGCTTTCCATCAGCATCACTACCCCACATGTTTAGCCATGCTTTCACCTGATCCAGGCCAGTTGGTATTTCATCAATGAGGCTTGCTTTAGATGCAACTAGTAACTGTGCTGCATAAACATCGTATCTTATAGGGTCTTTTTCTTGAAGGCCACTGAACAATACTAACAAGCTGTCACCAACAAACAGATTAATGTGTATGATTGGTAAGTATGTATAATACAGGAATAGTCTGGGAAAATTGACTGCTTAATTCATTGGCTTGGAATTTCCATTTTCTATCTCAGATAACTCTCTTACATTGTAAAACTTTTACCTGAAACTTGTGTATGACAACATTGTGAGCCAATTGCATTTCACAGGGGTGCTATAATTTCTCCCTGATTCCTTGTATCACAACACAGTTTCAAGTAAAGTTTTCACTAAGTAACAGGTTATTACTGTTCATAATTATTTCATATCTAGTATAGCTTACATCCTTAGTCTCGCAGGTGCAGTAGAATCATCTGCTGACACTGAGGCTGACAGTTTATCACAACACTTCTTGATAAGCTCATCTCTTTTTTCAGTAACAATTAGCACCAATGAAAGGATACTATTCATGACACTCTCCATTTCTGTCACAAGAAATAACATCACATATCAATACCATGCACATCTAATTCTTTTGTTATCAAGTGATCACAAGCCACCAACTCTTTAAATAATACAATTTTGATCACAAAACTTACCTGATTCATTCTTAAAGCAAACTTCACAGCAATCTAGAAGTTGAGAGAGTTCCTCATGAAGAGGGGAAACTGTGTGCTCTTTTATATTCTCATCTTTGGATCTAAAGTAAGATCTTATTTCCCTAACCTGGTGAAACAAATGAACATCTTAGCAAATCAGTTCTACTTGTAAAAGTATACTTTAGAGAGTTTTGAATGACATCTGATTACTATTAAGTACGAAAACTCAGTTGGATTTTGGGTTTTTCTGATCCATCAATCATATAAAGAGTAGGGAGCTGACGCAGAAAAACTCAAAATCCAACTGAAAGTTTGAAGTTGTGGATCGCGATATAAGGGTTTTCGCAGTAAAGTGAGTCTGTACGTGCGACACGTACGTAGACATCAAACAATGATCATCTCCTATTCTAATGAATATCTTGTCATCATATCGACTCATAAGCAGTAATTCAGAGATTATAATGTATATTTGTACCTGATCTTCTTCGTTAGCGTCGATAAATGCCGGTAAAAATGATTCCATTTTTGATCAATTTCGATCGAACCCACGAGTTTCTTCACCAACAATGGGTATGACCGCTGGTGTTGCGGGCGTTAAAATCAGCACAATGGATTGTGGGATAGCTCGTCAACAGCTGATTTTGGGATACCTGTGGAAAAGGTTCCGGAAAAACTTTGGCTGATTTTAATCCTTTTTTAACTCGATTATCTATTTTGACTTGATAATAATCAGAGTTTGTAGAGGTCCCCTCTACAAACTCTGATAATAATTTAGCAACTTACTTCCAGACACCGAGTGGTTAAGTTTGTATTGCACCACGAAGCATTTGCGGTTCCAACGCTAGGGACTATACTAATTTACTCACTAGTTTTCACTATTAGGCCTAGCCTAAAGGCAGAGGTTAATCGGCCCCTAGACCAGCAGTCAAGATTATCCCCTTGCTGTGGTCATTCAGTGCCTGGGTTGTATTACTTTGATATCTACTGTCTCTTTATAGTTCGTGGGGCTGTTGCTATACAGGTGTGTCAGACATGCTCCAACCCTAACTTTAACTTTTTATCAGTTTCTTCAGTATTTTTGACACGAAATATTGGGGAAATTTCTAATTATCGTTCCATGCTAGGTTTGGTGGATTCGGCGCAAACTCACATTGTAAGGCCGTCAGAGTAGCGACGCTGGTCATGAAAAAACAAATATTGAAAGTAAACACTCCTTTGTACTGAATCCGATGATGAATTCAAATTGTTTTTAGTCTTCAATCAAACTGGTGACAGTGTTTACTTGTTGAATAAAGGAATGTATTTTGCTAATTAACTCTTATAGTTTCTTACCAACGCTGTTGCTTTTCCCTCTTCCAGGGCGTGCGTTACAAGCTTCAAATAGTATTTTTATCCGGCTGATCATTATAAGGTTTGTCCTTTTGATATCAACAGATCGATGTCAGGACTCGTAACGGATTCTCACAGATCAACTCGTGATAAGATAGCTTCCTCGTCAAGTAAGGACTGGGATACATGGCTGCCTTTGTTACCACATCTTAATGATGATTTTCCTTGGTCTTTAAACGATGTATCAAAAGTCTTGCGGCTTGGCCGTGCGCGCGAACACTTTCGTGCAATCTCCCCTCAGACAATAGAAAGGATTTGCTTCTTACTGCAAAGACCTTTATTAAGGATCGTAATAGAGGCAGAGCGGTTGTCGCATGAACTAGAAAGATGCACCAAACACGAATTGCAAACAAGTATTCGTTTGATACTTTCTCCATCAATGGCCAAAAACTGTCTACAACTTGCATCTAAAGCGCTTTTGCTTTACTCCACGTATGGCGAGCAACAGTATCAACGATCCAAAAGAGGTCGTAGTGGATTAATATTTCCAGTGGGAAGAATATTTGGTTGGTTGGTTGAAATGAAAGTTTCACGCCGTATTTATGACGCAGCAGTAATCTACCTATCGGCTGCTTTAGAATTCATAGCAGAGGAAACATTGTACAGGGCTGTTGTACGTGTAAAAGGTAACAACTGATCATGATTAATCTCAGTAATAACTGAATATTAATAAGGATACGTATATCATTGATAGGTAAATGTCAGTACTTATTATCGTAATTTTTGCATCTCAACACTAGAGACAGTGGACCAAGTAACACCTGAAATGGTTGAAAGCTGCATCAGTACAGACCCAGAACTCTGGTGTTTGTATCAACCGTACGTTCATTTATTATCTGGGAGAACGTCCTCTGGATTTATTGATTCGCTAGATATTTATGCATGTAAAAGCAAAGGTATGTTGGTCTGATTTAGCCGATAGAGAGTATAGATACTATGGACATGACTGCTCAGTCATCTTACTACACAGTATTTGTGTTGGATACTGCCAAAACTCCAGTTTTTCCACTCAAGCGATTTTTTATATTTCATCATTTTCTAACAATGAAAAAAAAAAAGTGTCATAAATTGTTCTTAAGTAGGTAAGATGGAAAGATGGCTATGCATGTGTTATTGGTCTTAGCGTAGTAGCTAGTTGATGTAATAGTCTAATTGTTGTTTGTCAGGTGTGCTTGATTCTGCTGCTCAAGATAACAAAGTGTCCACAAAAGCTATCAAGCCAATTGAACCGTACTTTCTTACGACTTGTGTGAGTTCTGTAGACGAGCTGAGGGAGATCGTGTCTCGAGTTCAAAATCGTTTTAGTCAGATGAACCAGACCAAAGAAAACCGTGTATTGTCCAAGGTGGAATGGTTACCAAGTGCACTGGAAATGCTCTTTTATTTCATGAACTGTTCACATAACTTGGACGGAAACATGCCTACTAGTACCCACGCGCTAGTATGGAACAACAAAAGGTATAATTTACAATCTTCATATACCACGGCAAAACGTGATATATCTAATGGGAATGAATGTTTGCAGGACTCATCACTGTCTTCCACCTTTAACTGAATGGATTCGAGTGGCTGGGGTGCATGCAGAACACAGGGTCAGCGGTATTATAGATGATGACGACATCAGACAAGCAGCAAGGCTACTCTTACCTTTTAACCTTTGTAGCTATCGAATATTTGGGTAAGCTAGTCCGTTAGTCATATAGTTATAGATTATTTCATTCTCCGCTCTGACTGTAAGGGATTTTTCTTTCTTGTAGGCCTGACGTTTCCTTCTTTACATCAAGGGCGATGACGTTATCAGACGCGGAACGGTCCTTTAAAACAGACCTTGGTTTGCGCATGCTCCTTAGTGGACGAAGTGATCTGGTGCCTAAAGGTCTTGCATTATTTGGTACCAGCAAAGGCAATTCAATGGATTTAAGGGTATCTATCAACAAACCCATCAGTTGTAAAAGAATACCAGAAAGAATCTTAGTCGGTCAGTTGGGTCGGCGATGGCAGGAGCGAAAGGAAAGGGTGGTTTGATGGCGCGACTGAAAGATCGTGTATTTTTTAACAGGGTTTAACACCATTGATGTATGCCTGTGTTCAAGGGAATGCTGTTCTTGTAAGATCACTGCTGGATAACCATGTCTTTTTGGACACCAAGGTATAAGAACAACGTTTATCATATGACCCGTACGGACCGGAGCGCGCGTCCCTAAGAAAAATCTATTGACAAAAGTCATGTGAGTGGGCACACACGGATTTTTTGAGGTGGTCCGGAAAGACACAAACCGGGCCCGTACCTGCTTGCCAAAACATGACTTGAATTATCAAGTTGTTTACGTGCGTCTAAGACTGGACACTAAAAGGTTGAACAAGGGTCATGTATACGTTAAGGTCGGGCTGAACGGGATAATCTTTGACTCTTGGTCATGCAACAACTTCAGTCGCTGCACTCAGTCCGTACAGTCATGATTTCGACCGCCCTCTCACTCAGTCAATAAGTACATAATCCCGCAGTTATTCGATGAATCAATCCGCTTATATATTCTACTGTAGGTTCCCAAAGACAAGAAGAAGTTTCCCTTAGTGGATCCAGACCTACAGTCATGGACAGCCTTGTCCTTTGCTGTATCAAAACAACATTTGCAAATCTGTCAGATGTTGCTAGACGCTGGTGCAAATGTTGATGGTGCAATCGAGATAACGGACATCAGTGATGGAGTAGAGACACCGTTACAGATGGCTGTAGCAGCAGGTTATTATATACAATTGGATATTTTTTATCATGTATTTAATAGTATTTTACTATCATATGCTAGGTCGATCTTTCTCATAGGTAATTATGAACTGGTCTCTCTGCTGTGCGCTCGTAAGGCGGATATTAATATCACATTTCCAGTTGGTGTTGGTAAACTAGGATTCACAAGCCCCTTTGCCGCAGCTGCAGCTTTTGGTTATCGTCAAATCTTACGGAAGTTACTAGCCGAAGCTCCTTCCACACAACCAGACGATGAGATGATGTCATTGGCGGAGATTCTTGCTGAAGGTGATAAACCACCATCGATCTTGCCAGGCGGCATCATGGATAACAGCTCACTTTGATAAGGATATTCAGTACTTTTATGATTCTCTATCAACAGGATCAATGTCCTCTCAAAGTAAGCCAAAACGGTCTCTTAGTAAGAAGAGGTCTAGAGTTTTACAGGTACATCATAAAAACTTGATCTGAATCGCTAGCTAGACATTGTAAGATTATATTCTTTACTATATCTGACTGTTGTAGGATGCTATGTATCACAGCTGCGAACATGGCTTTTTAGACATTGCTATGGAAATAAGAAGTCTTGGTGAGCCATCTTTCTTCATTCTTTCCTCGCTCTCCAGCCCTTTACAAACTTATAACATCATTTCTCGCCATCGATAGGTGTTCCTTGGAACATCCATTGTTGGTCCCAAGCTGTCTACCATTCTTATAACATAAATGTATCGTCACGTATGACGTCACAGATGCGCTGTCTGTTACGAGATTTCCACTCCATTCAGCAATGCGAATATTCAGCCGAGTTTTGTGACGAAGGACTTCTTTTACTGTTCACGATATTCAAGGAATGCCAGGTAAGAAGTTTCTTGATTGAATACCAAAATAAGATTACGAATCAGAGTCACGTAATACGTTATCTTCTAGGACCAAGAGCTTTTGCTAGAACTGGCCTCTGTATTCTCCAGTTGCTATGGTAACGAGCCTTTGCCAATAATAAAAGAACTACCAAGTACAGCAACACAAGCTATAAAGATAGGTATGAGACAGTATGTTACGTGGTACTATCATTCATATCGGTTTACATCTTTCCTTCAAAACATTATTTGATTGACAGGTGCAAGTTATGTGAACAACCATGAATTGGCTGACGTGACGTTTCTTGTTGAAAATCAACCATTCTACGGACATAGAATCATTCTTGCTTCTGCTTCTACTGTTTTCAAGGTACTTGTCGTACTTTTATGGTTCTTGAGGATATCTTCATGTATTTGTCATGCTTTGAATGATATCGATCACTTTTATCGTTTACAGGATATTCTTTCCTCTAAGCCACGTGACCAACAGGATTCGTGTATCGAGATTCCTGATATAAAGTACAGCGTCTTCTCAGTAGGTCATCATTACCTCAATATTAAGTGCATTAGTTATGGCAGCGGATGTCATGCTATATTCTTGTCTTCTTTTTAACTGACAGCTGTTGATGCAACACGTGTACACAGGACGAGTGAACAATATTGTAGCAAAACACGGCAAGCTGCTAGAGGTAATCATGGTTAATGTAAGTCGCACCTGCTGAAATTCTAAAACTGCATCACGGCTGATTTTATTCCAGTTGCTCCATGCTTCTTACATCTTCAAGCTAGAAGATCTTCAACGTCAGTGCGAGAGACTGCTATCAACATACATAGACAGCAATAATGTTGTAAAGATCTACAAATGTTCGAAGGTACGCGCGTGTAAGCAATGGCATAACTGCTTCAATAATTAATGAATGAGGTTGAGAATGAAGTCGTAATTTGTCTTAGATCTGGCAAAATAGTCAGTGTATAATAAAGATTATCTTTACTTGTTACTATGGCAACCATAGCATTGCATAAATAATTGAAAATACACTAAGATTCATGGCGCCAGAAACGTAATTGGCGCTAATGTTGACGATAATAAACCATTATTATATAAGTTGCATTTACCTTTTAGCACTACAAGGCAGACAGCCTTGCCCGTTACTGCGAATGTTTCATTTTATCATACATGAAGGAAGTCACCGAACATGGAGATTTGGGAGCACTGATGTTAACAGAAATGGGTTCAGACGTAAGTCAGTTTATTGTGTATATATGCCGATGCTTTCATGGTACAAAATACTGATTTTGTTTTTTATAACTGTGTTTTCAGATTTTATCATCACTGCAGCTTTGCTTGTCCGAACGCATCAAGGCAAAAGTTAGTCGTTCTCCACGTTGATCGACCGCTGACCCCTGCAAAGGCCAGCCATTAGAAACGATAATCACCGCACCCGCAACGGAAAATTTCCCTTTAAGCTAAATTTAGGAATAACGTTCAATTATATATCTCAGTGATTCTAAATTTGACGGCCAATACAGTTCACCGACAACCAGCAAGGCAGTTGTACCCAGCAGCGTGAGTTTAATATAACGGGCGCTTTATATCTTATTGATAAAATTCTATATTTGGCGACGATCAAGGTTTAAAATAAAATAAACAATAATAAACATTCCCAGAAAAGGTAACGTACATTGAAGAGCCTTTCAAACAAGTGCCGTGTGTCATTTAAGAAAATTCCTTACGTCTAGCACCGAGAAATACTCAAATGGTAAGGTGTGTTGAAGACAAGCCAGATTTTCCACCAGCAAATATTTTGTGGGCAAATGTAACAATGAGTAATCGTGGCTCAGCATACGTGATCTATTATTAATAAGCTAGAAACGAATTTGTATCCATAACATGATCAGCTTATAAACCAATGAATTCAGTAAACCTTCACATTTACTCGAACTACTAACCCAAGATAGATGACAAGGATGGCCCGCCATATGCAAGACAGCAACAAAGCGCAAAAATACATCGGTTCATATGATTATAGCAATGATAACACCGCTTTCAGCAGATCACGCAAGGGAGTACGATGGTCTTCCAAGCTTGTTGAGGTGCTCTATTTTGACCCTGCTGCCCATACGACGTTAGCAGTACGAGGATCATTGAGACGCACATTTATTCTGGGTGTAGCATCTCAGTACTTGAACAAGCCTTTCCTCGATACTAAAGATAAAACAACTGATGAAATTCTACGATTTTATGCGATGCAAACCCAGGAAGAAGAATGGGTATGACGACAGTTGTTTTCATGACAAGTTAGATATAGAGGCTGCTGTCGGCCGCTTAAACGATTGACACAGCAAAAAAAGAGTCACAGCGGACAGATCAAGTCAGAGAAGAGAAGAGAAGAGAAAAGAAGAGAAGAAAGGGATAGTCTTTTGGCATCGAAGATCAAGTTGAAAATTACTATGCATAAATATATCAGGACAAGTTCAGCTAGTGTCTTAGAATACGAGTCAAAAGGAATGACCACCAAATGACAAGGACCGCTGTGTCGGGATCGATCAACGGCACAAGAACGTTCTGTAAGCAGGTGTTTTATGACAAAAGGTACCACAAGGCCTTGCAAATTACTTAATTCTAGAACCTAGTAGAACTGCAATTTCAAATCTTGATTAACGAGATTAAACCATAGCAAATCCTGAGATGGTGTTAAAAATAGAACTTACGATCTGTTAAATTAGTTTCAATGTAACATGCTGTCCTTGGCATTTAATCTTTTTTAGAATAGTCAAATCACAGTCAAATTCTTCATGACTATAAATGAAAATTGTTATTTTGTTTTCAAAATAAAAGGAATATTTTGTATTGTTAGTGTAATACAGGTTATAATTACATCGCTTTATGCTGGCTCCATGACCAATATGACCCATGTTCAATTTATCTAAGCCGTAAGTGGACAGTCTTTATGGTTCTGTGCAGCTGGTGCTGATATCATGGACACAACCCTGCCATTATAAAATGGACCAGCATGCAATGCAAGTAATCCCACAGTCATACCAAGTTCCATCTACTATTGGGAAAGCTAAGTTTTGTTACTGTTAATGATTAATATGAAAATCAGTCGAATTAGGATCATACAACATATTTTATTAAAATATGTTACTACAAGCAACATCCAGAATATCAAAAAGAAATAATCTCAAAAGGCTGAACAGTTCGAAAGCATTAAAACACCAGAACATATGAGACTAGTTGTTATCTAATTGGATCCTGACTAGATAGATATAGATATTATAGTAATAGATATTACATGCATTAGTCTAATCCAAGAAAGGGACAGGTAACTGACAACCACTTGCCTTCTCACAGAAATACTTTCAAAATAATTTAATTATTCCTCAAAAAATAAAATTATAAAAGTATATTATAGAAAAAAAATGTTTCTAATAAGAGTCAGTCATCCCTAGCACACAGGTAACCCATGCTCTGTTTAATAAATAGTGAGAAATTCAAATTGCCAGAACTCACTCAATTTCAAGCAGAACAGCTTCAAACTTTCCCCACTGATGAAATAAAAGACAAAGAAAAAACAAGGGCAATTCAGATATGATACATCGCAATTTAGATTTTTAGTAAATTTTTGCATATTACAAGCTTAGCAAAACCACACAAACACAGAGCTGGGCTCCCTGTACCACCAGGAATATATGGATTACGGCCAGGTCAGTGGGATTTTTTCTTGTCATTGTAGGCTTTCTGGTAGAAATTAAGAAAAAGTACAACCAAACTGCACATATAAGCACTCTGGAGCCAAAGGAAGCCATTAGGAAAACCACAGTTGAGATGAATACCATAGTTAGTGTGAACGACCACCACAGCAAACTGTATCTGTAAATAATGAGTAATAACATGTCTGCTATTAACCTGAAAATACTTTTTAAGAATTGATCAGTTAGCATTCAACAAAATGAATCAAACACATAGAAATCTGGAAAGGTTTATTTATAAACATGTTTGGTGACACTTAAATCCAATTTCTATCAATATTAACTACCGAAGGCATATGTAGATATACCATACCAGCCAGCAATTTTTAATACCATATTAAATTACTTTATTACATGTAATGTAAACAAGATTACTGTATTATTATTAGAATTTAGTGTCATCAAATCACTTAATCAAAAAAAAAATCTTTGCATGAAAAGCCTGGTCATGATTCTTGTTATTTTGAAGCTCCCCAAATAACTCAGTACAATTAAAAAGGCAGCATCCATTTAGCATGTTAAATAGTACAGCAACAGTCCATTTGGGAGTGAAAACATTCTTGAATTACTGGACTTTCTTGCTCTTTTCATCACTCTTTTTGATATATGTCATCATATAAAAGTGAGAAAAGAGTATCATCAATGTGATTCCATAACCAAACTGCAGCCAAAGGAAGAATCTGGGGTTGCCACAGTCATCATGGTATAATGCATACCCAGCAGTATAGATCACAGCCAAGAACTGGATCTGTTGAAGTACACATTAATACAATTAAAGCCACACACCTATACATCTATCACACATGCATGTACAAGCTATATTAGACTATCCCTAGCTAGCATTCAACTATTATAGTCTCTGTTGGTTTGGGCATTTCCACTTATACATGATGACATTAAGTGGAAAACACACTCAGCTGTCATGACATTACTCTCTTGATTATATTAACCATGCAGTAATTACATTATATACGTTTTTACATATATTGCATTGCATAGTCCAACACAGATTTAAGAGCTCACAAATTGACCTTTTAAAGTTATTCTGACAAAACTAATCTTTATAAAAAATTAAACACAATTTAATTTTATAAACTCTTAATTCATTTTGATCAGTTGTAATTGATAATCATAATTATTTTTTATCAAATTTAATAACTGGAACCTCATTGCAAATTTGGAAATACATGGAAGGATTCAATCATACTATCAAGACATCAAATGTTACCACCATTCAGATAATATATATATTCATTTTAGCTTACCAGCTGCATTTTGGTGAGGTAGCGTTTCCACCATAAATACTTTCTGACTGACGGACCCATAGCTGATAGACCATAGTATAAATACATGATGATGTGAATGAAACTATTAAATGTTGCTCCAAAATAAGCTGGGAAAAAAATTAATCAGGATTTTTTTAACTCTTTTTATCAATAACTAATATCAATCCATTTAATTTGTTACTATAATATTTTATTTTCAATAATATATAATATTAAATAACAAAAGAAATACTTACATAAGCCTCCTGCAGGTCAAAAAGAAAAAAAGTTCAGTAAATAATAATGCCAGTAAAACAGTTAAAGAAATAGATACTCAACAGTAACAACCATTTAGATAGCACTGTATGTAATATGCATTATTCATGCTAGATTACACATTGGCAACAGCTTCTATGCTTGACCATGTTTAGTTGATGTTTGTCATATTTGTCTCATATATCATTTCTTATGCTTTATCCCCAGCACCAACAACAACAATGGCAACTACAGGCCATTAAGATTTACCATTTTAAGTGTTAGTGTCTAATTAAGGTTTCTTTATGTAACATAACTGCTGGCACTGTAGGTTAATCCTATTTATACATACCAGCAATCCATTTGCAGACCATCCACCACAACAAGCACATAGTAGCATGGTGATACACATGGAGGAATGTTACTTGATTATTCTTCTTACGAAGAATGAAGAAAAACTGAAACAAAAAAAGATAACCATTACATGTTGACAGAGAAACTAAGTCTGAATGACAAACTTTTGTCCAGGGGTACTTACCGTATCAAAAAATTCCACAAACTTGGACAAGTAATATATGTAAATCACCCTGGCTAACTGAAAGGCAACAAAGAAAAGTACATTAGAGTGGTTTAACCCGTGAAATACACTTTAGTGTATTATGCTTTATCACACTTTAAACAACTCATGAATAATTAATGAGCAAAATACAATAGAAATCAGTGACCATGGAGGAGGTTGTAATTCAGATACAAAATCATCTTCATTTACATAAACTTTTCCTTGGATTTTCTCAGCCAAAATTGATTCATTTTTAAAAAAATCAGTAGAATATGGGAGCACACGCCTAGACATTGTTTAAGTTAAGTCTACAATAGTTGTATCAGATTTACAATCACTCATCTTTGGCTCGTGTTGTAAACATTACTTGGTTCTTTTTTTTCATTGTGTCTATCTGACTATTACACTCTAATTACAACACTTTGTTTCGTGGGTTAATGAAAACTACTCTAAGAACATTCATATTTTTGAAATCCAAGCTAGTCTTTCATTAAATGAAACAAACATAAAGCATGATTTATTGAATTAATGTCAATCAAATGATAAAGTGATCATTTATAAATCATTTATAAAAATGTAATTAGCATATGATGAATGGATTTGTCATCACTTACATACCCTTAACAGCCTGGGGTCATCTTCATATCTCACTTTTTCACACATCAGGTTAAAATCTGGCATGCTTAGAACACTGGCAATAAACTGTAGCACAATAACAAACAGTCATTTCACTTAAGTTTATTTATATATATAATAAATTACTTTCTAAAGATGTAATCTCCAAAAGATCATGTTCATTAGGTTGAGCCCACAATTGACAGGGCCATAGCTACAATAAGGCAAGTTAGGCAGTTGCCTTGGTAAAATTTCAGATATCATTAATATTAATTTTTCAGACTCCAAACCCCCTAGTTGCTCCCACCTTTGGTGGTGGACTGCCTCAGTAAACATTTCAGTCTGGCTGTGGCCCTGATTAATAAGATATTCATTTGCTTTAAAAATCATACAGGTAAGGCTATTGGGCCAATACAATGGTTATTATCCCACTTGCAGCTTAACTCTGCCATTATGTATGTACTAGTTAATGTATTTTAAATGATCATAACTAAATCACAATCACCTCATAAAGCATGTATGCTGAAAGAAATACCAGTCCAAAGTTATATATCACCAAGACTACTCGTAAATCCCAAGCCTTTCGGTTTTCCATGAATTTTGGACCAACTTTAACGATCACCAAATAAGCTGCCATTAGACAAAGTGTTGGCCAGGGAGTAGCTACCAATGGCCATTCGTGTGTTCTTGGATCTAAACACAGAATTAATGCAATACATTCCTTCAATGACGGTGTAACTTGTAATCTCCCTCCGTCTCTTTTAACATATTGTCTAGTCTAGCTCCCTCGTAGGTTTTGACAGAATTTGGTAGGATCACGTACACATGTATACACCTGCTGTGAGTAAGACTAGAAAAAGGTAACCATGACAACAACTCTCCCCATTCCTCCACATCCACCAGTATAATACAGGACCGGTTCCAGATAAGTTTAAATATATAAATACTAACTTATCTTACCTCCTACAGCCATGACAAACTCATAATAATCTGACAGACGTTGACTTGAAGTCATGATTGCTGAATTGTCCAAATTCAACGACAAAGGCTTGCAAAAGTACAAAATTAATAAACATGAAACTTTTAAAACATGAAAGTCAGATGTTTTTATACAAGACAAACTTGCTATTGCAATATGACTAGGAAGATACTAAAGTAGATTTTGAAGACAATTGATTCAAAAATGCAAAATGATGAATTATACCAGAATACGATATTGTACAATTCTGTTGTCTGACGATTGCACCCCATGTCAAGTGGCTATAGACTGCGCAAAATGGAGTATCAGTAAAGCACGAGCTGGTCATCTACACAACTCAAGAAAAGTAATATATCTCTACAATAAACGTAATCTAAAAGTTGAGTGACATTTTATGTGTTTGCTTTTAGCACGTTAACCACCATCTTGAAGACTAGTTGATAGTCTGTGCACTAAATTTTACAGCGATCGATCTATCGATCTCTGCAAACAAACGATTCTCATGCATACAAGCGATCATATATGCTTGTTCTTCCATATTATGTAAGCATGTACATGAAATTAGGTTCCTCTCAGCTTACCAAGATAGATGTCGGTTCCCGTCAAGGTTCGATAGCGAGAGAAAAGAACGTTAAAGAAACGAGGGTCGAATCATGATGAGGCTAGCGCTGCTCTCTGATTGGTTGATTATCAGTGGCGAGATGTATGTACTTTGTTCTTTGTTACAGCTGGTTACAGTCCTGTCAAACAAATGCTTCACATTGTTAAAGTGTCAGACACTCCATGTGCCAGCTAAAAGGTACAAAGTTTTATTTGATAGTTCAAGAACCATTCGAACGTCCAGTAACATTACGTTATATATATCTATATCTATTATATATACAGTAACAAGCCAAGCAATTCTGTAGTCAGTCCCTTTAGATGCATTCATATTAGTCCTTTTACAATGGCGTGTCTACAAACTCCACAGACGTTAGCTTTGGGTCCTGGTCTTGTCGCTTGTTGCTTTTGGCTGTGACAACGCTTTTTGCTACACTGCTAGCTATATGGTAGTGACTGCTGTTGAAGCAAACTACTGAAACAATAGCTACCAACAACGACTATAGCTAGTTGCAGGATGATGGTACTTTGTAGCGATCCATAGCCCGAGCTCTATACTAACCTACAGTGCTGTTATTTAATATCTTAGGTGAGGTGTAGATTGCAAGAAGGTCAGCCATGTTTACTTTGTGGATAGAAAGCTTCCAACACTTTTATCGTTTCGTTGATGCTAATAGTGGTGAGTTAAGTTTATTATCATTCCTAAGTATGGAAATATTTCCGTTTGTAATTAAGCTTACTTCCTTGCTAATTAATTAACGTATTGAAAATAATAACACAGAAAAATTGCGAAAGAAAATGTGATGGATCACTATTTCTTGCTTCAGATTTGCTAATCGAAGGTCAAACAACTTTCAGAGACAACCAAAAATTGTTTAAAAATTACCGAGACTAGCACTACTTTAACAACTCCAGTACAAACTCGACCTATACACGCAGTTTTCGCATCTATAGCCTGTGATGAATCTTAATGAATGTCTATGACCCAAGTTTTCCAATTAACCTCTGCCTTTTGGTTTTCTCCCAACACACTATCTACACATGGATGCACCCCCCCATACACGGCAGCATTTAAGTTTCTTGAGACCACCTTTAATATATAGCCTGGCTATCACTTTCCAATGGATGTATCAGTTGGGATGGTACTGCAGTGCTATGCTTTCTATTGTTTTGATACAGGCTGTTAGGGACAATTCATTTTGTATGGACATGGTGGAGCTGGTGGGTTCCTGGAATGTCTGTAAATATGTACATGACCCCCCTCTTTGTTTAGTTTTTTTTTACCTGCCCCCCCCCCCCCCCCCCCCCTCTACCTACTCTGCCTATATGTTTTTGAATAAGTCTCCAAACATTTTTGGCTGTTCCCTCCGCATGGACTCAGTTTTTTTTGGGATGCCTCCATGCCTAAAAACATGAATACAGTCAGAAGATGAAGGTACATATTCCCAGACTCAGAGATTAGAGGAATGGGTGAGGAGTGGGTGGGTGTGTATGGGGGGTGTACATGAAAAAGTCTAACATGAATATCCCACTGTGGTAACAATGAAATGGACAATATATGCTCCTCCAAGCTGGTAAAAGTATTTTTTATTTGTATTTCTTTTTTAAAGATCCAAGAACATCAGGATGGCTGTTGGTGAAAAACATCCAATACCCTTTTGCGTTCATTTCTACTTACCTAACAATAGTAGTTGTTGGGCCTAAATTAATGGAGAGTCGAAAACCATTCCAACTGAAGTGGCCCATGGCATTTTATAATGCAGCTATGACTGTTCTCAATTTGTACATTTTCATAGAGGTAAGGCAATGTTATACATATGTATACACCTATTTCAAAAAACGTTGTCGGTCGGCGATCTGAAATCTAAACTCTGAGTCAGATAATTCGCCAGCGCAGGTCATCACTCAAAGGTGCTGTCGTATTTAGCTATTTACTGATTCCAAGAGTACTAAAAGATAAAACTTAATTTGACACTAAAAGTTATTTTAGATACAAATTCACAGCTCGTGCCCTCAATTCCTCTTGGTCTCAGATTTCAGATTGCCTACTGACAACGTTTTTTGAAATAGGTGTATTAACAACATAAGTATATTTCCTCATACGCTGCATGTTTGTCACGTCATCCTCCTTCCCAGGTTTTTCAAAATGGATGAAAAACTACAATCTGAAATCCACACAAACTATTTTCTCATGGGCTGCACATTCATGTTCTAGTTTTCCAAACTATATTACAGATCAATAAGTCAACACACTCAAGGCCACTCTACCATGGCATTATAGACACACTTGAGAAAATATAAAGAACTTATCTTAACAAGTTATAGTCACACACGTGCCACATGCCACTCTTATGCTGCCTTGTTAATGGTCTATATATTTTCCTTTGTGTCTAAGATCCATGGGTGCACACACGTGGGCTTTGTGTTGTCTAATTGATAAACACACAAATTAATTTATGCATTTTAGCAAAACTAATAAATGTCTACATCTTGCTGACCTCTTGCATGTATTAATATCAGGGTACAACTATTTAAATGCTTTATTATAGACATTTTTGTCGACCATGAATGCAGGATACAGTTACTCATGCCAGGAAGTCAAGTACACAGATGATCCCAAGGAATTAAGGGTATATATAATAATAATAATAATAATAACGAATTTGGCAGTGGCATTTCCACAGAGTGGCTCTTCATCCACTGAAACATCCAATTGGAATTTAGAATGTTGATTTTTGCAGAGGGAGGAAAACCAGAGTACCCGGAGAAAAACCCTCAAAGCACAGGAGAGAACCAACAAACATTCTACTCACATGTGATAGCGAGTCTGAGTATTGAACCTGAGACCACAGCAGTGAGAGGCAAGTGCTCTCACCACTATGCCACCCATGCTTCCCGTGCATATAGAGAGAGCATCATGCATATAAAGGGGCTGCAGTATGTTACTGGGAGTGTTGTTTTAATTATTATTATAATTTGTCTTGCCAGATTTAACCTTTATAGACCATTTATTATCTATTACCTAGAGGGTGATGGACAAAAATTTCATGTTTTCCAATGAAGGTACCCCTAGACAATCACTGATCCTTGTCAGAGGATTTAATTAATCACTCAATCCCACTCTCACTGGGTTCCCCATATTTTTTAGCTGGATTATGTTGCCATGTGTGGCAACAGGGATCCCATATACATGCATTATTGCCTACATGTACATTATACCCAATGTTTTCCACCTATCCCCTAGCCAGGATCTGATGAATAATGTTTAAATAAAAGAACACTTATTGTTTGCCATGTTTTCTGCATTAATAACATCATATCTATATGGTCTGTATATATTTTAGTTGAGATCTAGTATTTTAATTTAATGTACTGTTTTCCTATAGGTTGCTGCAGTACTGTGGTGGTTTTATTTTTCTAAGATAGTTGAGCTTCTGGATACTGTGAGTAACATCTGGTTCATCATGCAGTTAGAATTGTTATTATATTGTTCTTTTTCTTTTGTAGATGTTTTTCATTTTGAGAAAAAAGAACAACCAGATTTCATTTCTTCATGTATACCATCATTCATCAATGGTGCTGTTATGGTGGATAGGCATTAAGTGGGTTGCTGGCGGACAGTGTACGTAATCACTCTTTATATTACCTAGCTGATAAGCTTTCTCTGATTGGTTATTTATGTATGCACAAGCCAAGGGTGTGTCAGTCAATTTAAAGGCTGGACTGGGAACTGACTAATGATCAAGAAGCATGTACAATTGATATGTACCTCCTTTTATACTAAGCATAAAGGCCATGCCATAAGTTATGGACCAAGTCTCTTCCACCATCTTATAGTCCAATTGCATGTAAAGCACATGAAATAAAAAATGCAAAAAGACAATAAGGTTCCATAACTTACGTATGAACCAATCAAGAGAGATTAGTTCATCATATGGCAAGGCAAACACAAAAGTAAGGTTGGTGGTCCATACCATAAGTTATGGACTGCAAATTGGCCAATGAGAGAGGATGAAATTACCTTGCCATACACTAATCAAAATTATGGGATGAGGGACCACTGGAAAAAGAAGGCTATCACAGTGATATCTGAGTGCACACACTTAATCTGTGAAACATAGTACAAAATATGTGCTAAATTATGCTAATTCCTTTGTTTCCTAGTGTCTAACCAACATTATTTAGGACTAAATTGTACTGTTTGTTTCACGGATTAAGTGCAAGCACTCTACTAGAATTTCTATTATCGTACGGCAAGGTAATTTCATGCATTCTTATTAGCCAATTTGCAGTCTATAGCTTAAGGTATTTTTGTGTTCATCTTGCCATATAATAAACATCATATTAACCTCTCTTGCTTGATCACTGCATAAGTTATGAAACCTCATTTGTTTTTTCCACTAAATGCCATAAGACATTGAAAAAAACCTCTATCCATATTATGGCCATTGTGCTCAGTTTAAGCAAACAGAAATGTTGCAAAAAGCTTAACCATCTTAATAATATTTATACATTATATTCCACCAACAGCTTTTTTCAGTGCACTGATTAACTCCTTTATCCATGTCATAATGTACACCTATTATGGGCTGTCAGTATTTCCGGCACTTCGTGGATTTTTATGGTGGAAGAAGTTTCTCACTCAATTTCAACTGGTATGAAAAATTTCTTATACAGCTGCTACACATGTTCGGTTATGTTTCTGCATGTATCAGTACAATGATGCAGAATAAACCTGATTTCATACAATCATCAACAATCATTAAAGGGAATCATCAGAGCTGATTAAAACTTCCATTAATAATTATAAGATTCCTGGTTAAGTACATTGATGTTTGATTAATTATTATCCATAGCAAATTGTAGATCAATATTGCTAATATCTATTTGTTTTCACTTTCAGCTTCAATTCTGCACTGTAATGTTTCATGGTATTGTAAGTCTTAAAAGTAAATGCAAGTTCCCTCTTTGGATGCAATATTCACTTCTTGCCTATATGGTTTCCTTTCTTGTACTGTTTTCAAATTTTTACTTGCAATCTTACATCATGAAAAACAAATTCACTAACACCCATGAAGGACTTAAACAAATCAATACTAAAGAAAAGAAAGAAAATTAAAGCAACCACTCACTAAGATACAGCTATACACCAAGAGTAAAATGTTGTTATACATTAAGTAGATTATTGATTCCAGGCTTTATTGACTTAATTATGTATAGTATTTTACATCTCATGGAATAAAGTTAAATTATCAAAGGTGTTTTCTAGAAAACTTTCTTGATTTGTATTAGACGTTTTCTTTATCAATACTGTTATCAAAAATACATTATTTACTTTGATTCATATACTGGAAATCACTTGTGACATTGCATCATTGGGCATATGGTATTATGTTATGCTAACTATGGTTGCAACTGTTATTAAATGTATGCATGCCTTTTTCTTTATACTCTACCTATATAAGCTTATTAACTCTTGCAACAAGGTTGTAGTAGTTATAAGTACACTGGCTGTGCAGCATGTAACTGGTGAAACAGTTGCTTCAGTTGTATGCTTTATTTGGCTTGAGCGACTGTAGTTACTTGCTTTTAGCAATAGCTACAAGGTATAATTAGAAATTCTAAGATTTCACATGACTGATCAACATTTGCTCCATGACCACACAACATCTGGATTGCACTGTCAGTTTCATGTATATAACAAAAGAGATTAAGCATATTTTTTCTTCCCACAGATGGCAAACTCGTCATCTTTTCATCATGTTTCCTACGCATTCCTTTGGTTACATGAACATTTTCCTTCACAAGACAAATGTTCTTGAGTTTCTCTTCAGCTTGCAAATCCTTTCCATTCTTTCTAGTCAATCCTGAAGAATTTTATGCCTGTCAACTGGTATTTCATGTTCAACATAATGAGATGAATGCTTAAAAGCTCTCTAATGATTGGTTCACTGTCACAAATCAGTATCAATTATAACTTTTCTTTTTTTAAAACCTTTGTTCTATAATGGTTATGACAGCATTTAGGTTAAATTAGACAAACTTAACCTAAACTAACAGAACACACAACTTCTCAATACAATATTTGACATGCCAGTTAGGAGGCACAAAAAAAGTTATGCCAATAATCTTGTGGTTCTGTGACATAACACATCATTGATGCTTGTGATATGTGAATCATGCAAATCAGTCCACCATAACAGTAAAATGAAAATTAATAGTAATAATAATAATAAGCCAATTAAACAATAATCAAAATTAAAACAGCTTTGTAACAGAACAAAAATACAATGCAACTTCACAACAAGAATTGAAATAGCACAATCTACTAAATTGGCACCACATTTTTTTTTTGTTTGTTCATTTGTTTGTTTGCTTGTATTATCTTTTTAACGTTGATAATGCTTAGTACTACAAAAATATTGTGTCTTTTGCCTTTTCTTTCAGCAGTGACACAAACTGATACAATTTTGAAGCATCTCAGATAGAAAACATTGAATAAAAATAGTTCCATTTTAAAGGTTTCTTATTCTTTAAGTTAGAAACTGCGTGTGTGATCAAGAAACGCATTCAAACTCGAGAACAAGAATGAAATCTCGTAAATATTTACAAAAATAGTGTTTAAAAAGATAGAGACTTCACAGAAGTTATTTGCAATCATGACAGCGAAATGTTTGAATGTCTAGGTTTTCCTCATGAAACTGAAATTACAGTCCTTCATCGTATCTGGAGCAAATTTGTAGATTAACCTTTGTCCTGGGACCCTCTCTAAGATGTGCCTCTCATAATAGTACCTCAATGCCCGGCTCATTTTCTCGTAGTTCATGTTGCGGCGGTTCTTTCTTTGACCCCAAAGCTTTGCAACAGCACTCGAATTAACCAATCGGAATACGCCTTCCTCACGTGATATCCACGTAATATAACGCGGACAAGTTTCTTCATTCTCCAAAAGTTCCTTTAGGAATTCCCACAGATGCAGCGAACGAGTTTCTGAAATGTTACAGACAAATCTAAATAAACACACCTTGAGCGACAAACTAGAACATGTTATCATCATGGCGACGCCCTCGTGTTATATAGCGGTCACAGCAGCACTGCTTTCATCGAGGAAGAAATGACGCACGCGTGGCTAATTTGCCCGTGCATGTGTTGCCCGCTAAAACAACAGTTTCGCAGTACAATCCTGATCTGAATCATGCACTAAACAGAAAAGGAGCGCGAGGGTGGGCGTAAGGATCACTAAATTTACTATGACAACCACTTACGTTTCCTTCTTCCAGCTTTCTTTACAGCATTTGGTGATTTGGGCAATGTTGTGCAGTCTAAATAAACAAATATAGTTAGTATTTATCGTTCTACGTATTGGTTCTCGCTAAATGAATCTTTCTCACCTTCGCCCGGTTCCTCGGTGCCCGAGTCGGTAGAACTAGAGCTTGTTCGTCTTGTTCGTTCCGGCGCTGGAGATGCTTGTTGGTAAGGTGATGTTGGTGACAGCGGAGAGAGTGCACTATCTTCGTCACTTGATTTAGGGGATAAAGTTGGTGTAAGTTCATTGCTAGGAATGGTTCTGTTAACAGCTGGTTTGAATTGTTCTTTTTTATCTTCCAAGTAACCATTTCTGGTGGCCTGCAGTCCATCCTTGTTCGTCTTACTAAACTTAATAACGGGTGTCGACGTATCTTGGTTCTTCGCATCGCGCGTGATTTTGTGATGGGCTGACTTGATATGCGGCATTTCGTAGTCGCTAAGTCGTGATGGAATGACAGGATCTCTTCTGGATAAACGAACCACCTCCTTTGATGAATTCACACCGTTCTGCATACCAGGCTTTTGCGGTCCTGCATAGTTCAACACTGATTTTCCTTGAGAGAAGGCGGTGGAGTCACTTGTATCGTACATTGACGAGTTGTGTGCAAATGCGCGTTTCTTGGAGGCTGTTTCAGCGGTGCTGGACTCAAAACTGAAGTGGTTTTTTTCAGGGGAATGCTCTCGTTTTCTAAATGCGACTTCACTATCTCTTTTTGTAGATTTTAATGATGTGTCTGTGGCTTCCACATCCTTTCTGACATCACTGTTGGCGAACGTCTTACCTGGACTAATAGTTTGTTTATAATGAACAAACTTCATGGGAGCACCGGGACTCGTGGGAGACGGTATTAGAGGAGGTACAGGTGGAAGTCCATCTCGAAGTGGGTATATAACGGGGCGAGGTGGCATTTGATAGTTGCTTGGTGACCAGATACGTGAACCAATGAATGAAGGAGACACTGGCGCACAGGAAGTTGTGAAACCATTGGGAGGAGGCGTTAGAGCATCGGAGAAAGGAGCTTCAAAAGAATCATTCAAAAACCATTAGGGCCTACGAACAACCTTTAGAATTAATTCCACGGGTCTCTGGCGACCTGAAAACTTTGAAAACAAAAGTGAAATGAAGCATGTTATTTCGAATGAAACCTAACTTACCAGGAAAGTCTCTGATATTGGTCGCAGCCTGCTGTGGACAGGTACAGTCAGTTGGCTTGCGTTCGGGTTCATCTTTGGATACAGATAAAAAGACAACAAGAGTAAGATAAGTATGTCACATGAATTAACTAGAGGTTCTTTTGAAACGTGAACCTGATCTTTCCAGCCCGTATTAAGGTCTTCCAAAGGTGAATTTTCTCTAAGGTAAGCTAAACAACTAGCGGACAAAAGACAGATGCTAGTGAGAAGATGGCGTTACTCTACCGGCACATAGTAACACCACATCTGCAAGGAAGTGGTTTTTGTTTTTTTGTTTTTTTTTTCTTAAAAGCACTTACTGAATACTGAATCCGATGAACTGGGGGCGGAAGTGCAGTCCACTTTTCTTACAGACTCTTTAAACGCACCTGATTCTATTAAAAAACAATAGAGAAAATATTACTAAATATGAAAGCACCCAAAGGGTTTATTATGTAAAAGAGTAAAGGTTCAGACATTTCCATACTAACCATGACTGAAGACTATCAAATGATAATAAATATATAAAACTAGACGACACTTAGTAAACACAATGAGAAACAGACTATGAAATTTTATCAAATCACTTTGAATATCCTTTAATATGGATGCACTGGCTGACCTAAACGTATTCCTTACAAGTTATAAAGTACTTGGGTCAAAAATGATGGCAGTACTCTGGCATCACTAGTCTATTATTAGTGATGAGCAGGCTAAGCACCTTCAGACATCAATAACAAGCAAGCTTGGTTACTTTAGAATTTTTGTTTTTGTTGGAGTAAATTAGTAAATATTTAAAACTGATCAAAGCCGTGATAAGAAATCGACAAAGAACATTATCAAGTAAGAAGTAAAAGAAAACATACTGAATAATGGCTAGATGGATGTACAGGTCGTAAATAAGAGCCAGCTGATAGTATTGTAGCTAGTTACTCAATTTGACATAACAGTATTAGCAAGACTGTCGGCTGGTTGATTTCGATTTCTATTTCAATGTCAAGAACGACACGTTGGTATTATAAGAGGTTAATGTAGGCAATCGAAAGACTACCAAGAACACACACAAGGAAGTTATTCATCAATAGATATAGCATATATCGTTTTTAATCCAGCGAATTTTAGTTCCCCATGCACCTCAGTTATTTTCCGTATTTTTTTTACGGTGTTGTTTGCGTCTTTAGGTACTTGAGTTCAAATGGGTACATCATTACTATTCTAACAGGAAATATAATTCGTATTCATTCCTCGGGTTAGATGCTAGCATATTTATGTTTTTTCCCCACACATTCATACGTAAGATGCCAATAACTTGTGGTTCATTGAAAATAAAGTCGTATTAGTAAGTTATATGTAAATTTCGATCAGGTGACCGAGTCGTATGTATGGGAAGCAACACGCGAAGACTAGCTAGCTGGTCTTTGCACCGAGGTATTTGCAAGAGACCTTGTAGATTTCTCTCAGCATTCATTCATTACAAAACTTCAGATGTAAACTAAATAGGACACGGTTAAACAGCAAAAAAAGCTTATCACTTCAAACAAATATTAATTTGGCTTGCATCAAATATGTCACGGTTATGACAGTAAACAAGAATTCACAAGTTTACAAAACCACAAACGTGAAATTCGCAACGCCACACGTAAACACACGTAAAAACTACACGAAAATCATCTGGGAATAATCATTTATATGTAATTACTAAGCCAACAAGAAATAAAAAAGGGGTTTTGATGACTGATGGAGCATTTTCAAGCAAGACTTCTAAAAATAGCTTGGCTGCTTAGATCTTATGAACCGCTTTCTTGCTTCCTGAAGCAATACAGAGATTTTTGAGAGCGAGATATAAACTTTTATACGATCTTCACTGCTCGAAATGCCTCTCTTTTGGAATATCGTGATATTGACTACTTGATATAAGTATAAAAGACTCATTCTCGAAGACATTCCTACAACAATACAGTAACCTTACACGGAAGCTAGAATCATCTATCGTATAAACCTTCATGTCTTAAAAGGCTGGCCTTCGATGTTACTGCAAACAACCCAATCTAATGGACTCAATTTCAGACAGAAGGAATTCGATTCAATATGTACTTGCATAATCTTTACAGAGCAACAAAAGACAGCCGTTTTAGTTCAGTATGAACCAAGTTCCTTCACTGCCGTTCTCTACCAACGTCCACAGCAGTTGATGTGAAAACAGTGGTGTTCTAGATAACGTTAATTTGGACTTCAAGTCTGATGATGTGAGTAGCCTTGTAAACTATACTATATATTATTTACCTCGGCGCTGCTTCTTCTTTTTCTCCTTACTAAATATACGTAACGAGCAGTAATACGGCATCGCTTTTGGATTACCAAACCAAACCTCTTCAGTCGAACACTCCGTGCAGAGAGCTAGGTAAACTGCCCCTGCATATCATAATAATCCCCGAACCAAAAACTACTTACATCCAGGGGATGAGTAAAGTCAAATTATTATGACTTCTGTGATTACAAACTGTGTACGCAAACATCTAAACATGAATACACCTTAACCACTCAAAGCTTGTGTTTTAGCCGTTTCACTTTAAATTCTACCTGATCGTGAATTATAGTAAAGCAAAAACCCTAATGAATGGGAATGCACTTGTCCCCTCCCTAGAAAGATAGTTTTGCTATTCAAATAAGATTCGGTTGCAGTCTGTCTGAATATTTTGTTATTCTCGATATTTCCATTTCGACTCGGATGAACGAACATTTCGGCTAAAGCTTCCTTCTTCTTTTTTCTGTATATATTGTTAGAAATATCATTAATGTTTCTACAATAGACGTTATTTAACAGACTTATAGAAGGGGTATCCGAACCAAAAGGTTCTTATCGTGACGAGTATTGCAGTATACCCGGAAGTTAAACTACACGTACGTGCGCATATCAAGCGGAAACAAGGGAATTTTGTTTTAATGCCCGCTACGTCAGCAGTTGATATTCTGTAACCTAGAACTTCTATTATCGACAATTTTGATTACAGAATCATTTATATATGAATAAAAGGTGTAGAATCAAGTAATTTGGACCAGAAGATAGAAAAACTAGTCGCAAATACAAGACAGGAGTATTGTAGGAAAGTTGAGAACATGATATGGTAATACACACCCACGCTATATAGACGTACTGGTAACGTAAGAGCGAATGAAGGCCAAGATCGCTTCAAGATTAGATGAACAGTCACCCGGATGTGGACGCAGGTGCTTAAGTTAATATACTTCCTTGAAATAAACTACAATCATCTGTGATAGCAGGATACCAGAAACGGGAAAATCCGATGATCGACCAAGCAAAAAGGAAACACAGAGTTTTGGAATATTCCGGTTACCTTGGTGACCGCAATGAAAAGGGAACATTTAAGATATTGACTTCCCCTCAATATCTTCTACTTCCTTCGATGAATTAGGATCGAAAAACCCGAAAATTAGTTTTGCCTAAAGTAAATTGTCAAGGCAAATCCAGAACACTTGGTGAGTTGTATTTGATTTCAATAAACAATATTCAAACATGTTTAAGATATCTACTAAACTCCTGAATATTCATTCAGGCGATAGCATGTCGATTGGCACGTTTACTGACAACGAATTTACTCTTAAAGTATTTAAAAATATATGCAATATCTTATAACTATTTCTGATTAGCATACTATCACGAATCCTGCAATTTGATTTGCTTACGTACTCACTAACTATTGAGTTACAGTGAGTAGCGAAAAAAGCCATCATTTTGTGCTAAAAAACCATTAAAATCAATAAATATTGGTATGAATTCAAAGGTAGTATGCTAGTCGGTTTCTACTTAAACAATTAGTCTACTCGTTCTCATTTTCTCATAGTCAAATTATCTATTGACTCATAGATAGCTCGAATGAACTCGTAGAGTGATTTTCCTTCGACCATGAAAGAATAGGCAAACTAATAGTTAGTAGTAGACTCTAAACCTATTGTTTTCTTTTGTTCTTTATCAAGTAGTACAAACTATATAGTCATTTTTCCTTCATGGTCGAAGGAAAATCACTCTATTCTAATTGTTAAATGTTGAATATGCTATGCTATACACTAATGAATAATAATCAAGCGACTTAATATTTAAAAACTATGCGTCACGCGTCTCTAGTCATAATATCAATGTGACTCAGTAGAGAGGGAGTTCCGATACAGACTTTGGCACTACCAACTGATCGAACTGCATATAGTTCGCGCAAAGTCAAGACTTTTTAACTGAAAATGACTATTAATCAGGGAGCTCGGCGAAAACCTAAAGGGAGGGGTTAGTCGGCCCCTAGACCATGGAAGATTAACCTCTCGATCGCTAGAACTGCGCAACTGTCTATCAGAACTAGTCCTCCTATTTGTGTCTTTGTTTCATGTGGGACGCGTTATAGGAAAGATAGACATGCGCACACGGCGGTAGTGAATGCAGAGCATCCAGTTTCGTCATTCTCAAATAAAAAATATTTTCTACTTTTCAAGGTGCTCGATAGTATTAGTGACAAATCAGCAATTGTGACATAGTCCCAGCTCGCCTGGCATTTCGTGATTGGGGTGATATAACACTAACCTTCTAATGTAGAAAAACCTGCTGGTACTGACAACAACGTGTCTATTGATAAAGAAAAGGTAAAAATCAATCAAAGATAGCTCCACCCCTTCGTACTGACACTACATAAGACTACCTCAACTTACCTTGCATGGCAAAACTTGAGGTATCTTGATAATAGTCTAAAAATATTCATGATGAGTCATCAGTACTTGCTCAAATTATTTTGACATCCAACTCAGTAACGATAAGTCAACTCACCTTCACAGAAGACAACGAAACCTTGAAAACGAAGAATCAGAAAATTAAAAAACAACATGCTACAACATACTGAGACATACCTCAATAACGCAATCATGACTGAATACATGTAACGCAATCACATACGCGAGTGACACTGATTCCTTGCACACGATCCGTTGGATACGCACATATTGTATTACGATGGTTAGCAACCGCTGACCGATATATATTCAACACTGATGTCACTCACGCTTTTGACACGCAATGTTGATTGCGCAACACGCAGACATCACGGTAATGCACGCACAACGGTAATCACGGTAATACACGTTAACACACGTACAAGTCGACACAGTTTTTGATTGACGCACATGCCTCACCTGGCTCACGGAGCAACCAGTTAATAATAGCATACAAGAGATCCCCATGTTCGGACTTTTGTCGAAGCTCCTCAGGGGATAAAGTTACCAATTCAGATCCACATAAGTCGAATGTATCCAAGTTAAGAGCAGGCGTAAGTTCATAAAGTTGCCACACCCACTGAAGAAACTCGTGTAACTGTTGCTTAGTCCATTGCATGGGAGATATACTTTGCCATTCGACAGTGTCTTGTTCTAGGAGATCACTACTGACCACTAAAGTTAAACAACAAGATTTCAATCATGTGTTGGCATTTTTTTTTCTTTTTTTCTTTTTCTTTTTTTGTTTTTTCTTTTCTTCTCTTCTATCTACAAAACTAATGAACAATGCTAAATTTTAACCATGAAAGTACTATCTACAAATTTAAACGTTTCCGAACAAAACCTACATTAAAAATCTATTATTTCTGAGCAATCTTGCGTTTATTAAATAAAAGTTTTCAACACCGTTTCCGGCAGTGTTTCTTTTTCTTTATTCAAAACTGTGCAATTTACCGATTTAGGTTGGTCTACCGACACAGCTTTAGTACTGAGTGCTAAGATCTTTTGTTAACTGAGCCCGCTACTGTAAATCTAACAAACCAACCTCTCTAGCAAACATTTTGGTAATTTCAACGATATCTAGATTTCTTCCTACCCGGCTTAGATCGTAGTGAAGCTTAGTGATTGATGTACACTATCATAAGTGATCTCACAAAAACGGGCATGTTACCTGTAAGCAGTTACGTACAATCACTCCAAAAAAAGCCGCCATCTCAGTGTTATGATTTTCAAAAATAAATTATTTCTAAATTCCTGAAATTACAGTGGTTTTCCTGTTCATTTTCTAGCGTTTCCGTAGTCTGTGTATTCCCGGCTTCGATTCACAATCGATGTACAGAGAAAGTATACCAAATTGTCAAAACAGGAAGAACATACCAGACATACCTGACACAGCATGTGACCTTCAGAGGATATTTTTAGATACGTCTAGACTCGTCTTCAAACACAAAACTAACAGTCACGTGATTTGGGGTTGCGGTTTTGGTCAAATAAAGTTGCGTAACACTGAGTCAGTAGTTTAGCAAAATGATTTTTGTTGCGTTGTTTCCAAAGCAACCGCCACAGTTAACGAGCGTTTGTTTTCTTTGCTAATTCCCTCCGGCACCTGCCAGTTATCTCTGGGGAGGGGAGGGCAGGGAAGGGAAGGGAAGGGGAGGGGAGGGTAAGGAAAAATTTGTTTGCGGTGGTCTTCAGTTATTTAATTCATAGCGAACAGACAAAAAAACCGCTTAGTTTACTTTCAACTGCATAGCTCAAACAAATCTCATCAGAACGTTGACATAATTGACTTACCTGTTGGACCAAGTGCATCATAAGAAGCTAATTCTGTTACATGTGATAACGACAACTCCTCTGGATTGGCAGGTGAATCAGATGAATATCCAGAAGAAAAACTGGAATTACTAGGCCAGGAACGAAGTTTGTTGAGTGGTTCAACACCGCACTCGTCTTCTTCCAGAGGAGAAGCTTCGAACACATTGTCAATATTTGGCACAGGTAAAAATGAATCGGAGAAGTTCTGAATGGAATCGTAAAGATCCTTCATTTCCATTGGAGATTTATCAAGTTCTACTTGACTCGATAAGAGTGGATTCTCGTTGGAATAAGGGATCTTGGTCAGACAATTCATGTTGTTGTTCGCATCTTTGTCGTTCATGTCGTTTTGATTTGACGTTAGCCGGGATAAACATGTTGCCATATCATTACTGTTGTCGAATGCTGAGATGAATTTGTTGCTTTCTTGAGATGCAATAATCAAGGTTGTTATTTCTCTTAGGATGTCGTCATATGATTGTTGACCATTCGTATCATCATCAGGATTTGGTGTTGAACTCGTGTTAGGAAGCACTGATAGCATTTTCAGTTGCGGGTCAGTTCTTGCTTTCAGTAAACTGTGGACGAAAAGAGTGTTGCTAAATCAGAAATCTGACACAAGCAACAAGGACAAAAGATGCTAACTTGCTTGCCATAAAAAACTGAGTGCGCAGCGATCGAGATCGATCGATCGCTTCGCTTCAGTTGTACCGACGAGCAAGAAGGATGATACCTGTCGCTATAACTATGGTCGTCATGCATGTTATTCGAAATGAATTAATCCAGTAACCCATAGTACCTAGTGTTCGATACTGATGCTATATATTGACCAGCGGATTTTCACCGCAGAAACACAATTATATATCTTCATGCCTGCAATATCATATCTGGCACTTGTGCGTTTTACAGAAGTATTAATACTGCCTGGCGGTGTACCTAGTATCAGAGAGTATAAGTTCAGACTTCATCTTCAAAGTTCGTTTTCATTAGTTGTGTTCATAGACTGGTCAACATTCGTCGGACTAAACTTATTGAATGTTAATGCGATCTTGTTATGCTGACCAAACTTCAAACGTTTCCCAGTAGAAAACGAACCATATCGGCGAAAGTTTTTAACGAAATGATGCTGTATGACTGAACTAGTTAAATAAAAATTAGTACGACGATGCATAGCCTTCATGTCATGTACCATATGGTAGTTCCTCACACTTCAACATCTTACCCGTCGACCAAGTCTTGTGATAAGGAATGAAGATGATTTACCGGCATTGCTTTGCGGACGATTAAGCTTTGATGTAGTAGCAATCCCATGAACGCGGTAACTGAACTTAACTCTTACTTTCTTGCTCAGAAAGATTGTTGATGTCAGCGTACGTATGCTTATACAGTTGGTATGGTCGCTAGTACAGCAGAGACGAAGGCCTCATTACCGTAACACGATTTTCCAGTCATGTTCTCCGACACCTCGAATGATCGATTCCATTATCGAAAATGAAGAGTAGCAATAAAGAGAGACATGTTTCAGTTATAAAGCAATACTGTTCGATTCACATGGGAATCGTATTAAACAACGGATGAAGTTCGCATCCAGTTTGAAGTTGATTTCCCGGCTAGCTTTGCGGGGGTAACAGTACTTTGCCTGCATTGGACACAAGCTTTTCGTAGACCTCTGTGTTTACAATGTAAAAATACCCCATCCTTGTATCCATGCAATATCACTGACGATTAGAATGATTCTAATATTCCAGCCAGTTTACTAAAATGTTTTAACATCTTTGAGCTTACCGTTGCTTCATATTTGTGAGGGGGCTTGTGGTGTATTATGATTAAAATGATCCCAGAAAAGACTTAACCCAAAATAATGAAGGACAAAAAGTATCAGTGATCAGTCGTAATGCAAGGGGACTGAGTTATTAATATTTACGACTAATACTGAAGCTACTGTGTAGATGCTTGTCTGGACTGATTGAAACGACTGCTGCACACATTGGCTGCAGCACACAATGATTGCACGTCATACACCCTGGGTTAGCTAAGGTAGGGTTAGCTACAGCTACTACTCAAAGCTTATTTAGAGACAGATAAGAAGGAAACCATCTATTATAACGAATTGGGAGTATAGGCAGGATTACAAGGGGTTAGCACTTACAGGCATTACTCTGATGGAGCTAGTATTGTCCTGTATGTCAGACTTGCATGGATTTTGATAGTATCGTATTCGTCATTCATACTGGAGTATGGAATGGCAATTATATCGATCTGTCCATTTTGGGTAATTCGTATGTTCAATGGCGTTAGTCTGGGTTAGATATGATTCTAATTTCTCGACCCTCAGTACAGTGTCCCATGTTAAGAACAGATTCAAGAACAAACATCGTCACACGTTCGTTTGATAACGCTTGTAATTCTGTTTTGCTCAAACCAAATTACAACCAAATGTAGTCTATTAGGGTTTCGATAGTTAATAAGATAGATCATTGTTAATTCTTTAGTTAAGTTAACTGATTGTTGGTTAAAGTAGGTTAGTTCAGTATTCAAATGTGATTTCTTACTTTATCACGGCTGCTTTGCACCTTGAACGGTAGCTCAGTCGAAGCCAGCCTCGATCTTACTGATGTTTATTTGCAAGCAAGAGTGGCTGCAGATCTTCTACCGTTATGGTCAACTTTTTATAGTTCTTTGTCTCTGTATTGTGCTCTTGCGAGGTTTGATGTGGAAAGTAACGTAACGGTAAGCACAAGTAAAACTCAAAACAATAGCTGTGCATCTAGGGCTTTCCCCGTATCCGTGACTCTGATTGGTTGATGTATCACTACAGTCAAGAATGAGAGCAAATCTTGCGTAGCATAACTATTGTTTAAAGGGGAGGAGCTTAGCTGTTTTGATCGACAGTAACTTCCTGTGTTTCCAAAAATCCAAAACTTGACCCCGAGTCAGCAAATAACTTAATAAACTCAAACCTTTTGTGTATTTTATCGAATTAAATATCGTATTCCTTTCTAAGCGCTGAGATTAAAAAAGAAATAAAAATAAAAATAAATTGACAAAGTTTATCTTCCCTATCTAAAAGTTTTACTGACGTGTAGTCTTGGGACGTAGCAAAAACTAATCAGAAATGTGTTAGAATTCAATACAACATCAAGACAAGTTCAAGTTTTAATAGTTAATATCATGAAAAGCTGTAAAGAAATATAAAGGTTAACCATGTCCGTCACGAATGTGCACAACAGAACTCCAGTAACATTTGATTCGATAAATAAGATTTTTTAACATATGAGATGTTTAAAAGAAATTGATTAAATAAAGAAGAGCGCAATATATGTATGGTACATTGGTTTAGGTATATATGGGACTCAATAATATGCTCAGCAAATATTTTGAATATTTGAGTTGGATGAGAATAACGCACATCTAGTGAGACCATATAGTTCAAAGTAATTTTTTTCAACATAATTGCTGTTTACTGAATGGGGTGCTGTTGTGTCGGGAGCCAGTGCAACAGTAAATAAGGCCTATTTGAATAGACTATTAACTATGAGCTGGACACAGACTGATCCTAACTGATCTGTAGTCACCGAGATCGGCTATTTTAATAATGCATTTTTATAGTTTTGGGTGAATTACTAACTGAAGTTATCAGAATAAACCTTAATCAGTATGGTTAATGTGATGTTGCTGCTACTGACTCTTGGATGGCAAGGCCTTGCATGTACTGTGTGTCAGATAATAAACGAAGGACTTTTCTTTTCAAAAAACCCACCCGACTTTTACTGAAACATGGCAGACATATGCATCACTATCGACATCAGATCTGTCCAGATTCTCTCTTGAGTCGACTAGTCAGTGCATGAGGCCCACCACCGATGGCCGGAATACCTGGACAAGAACACCACCAAGGAAAAATTCTTCACTAGCAGGAACGGTATGACTGATCAACTTTCATGATATATCAATACCAGATACCTACCTCATACATGACGTAAATCATCGGGAATGCTATTTGTTATATAAAGCATTACATGGCGGTACTAACTCTCTTGCTGCACAAACATCATCATCAATGCCCCAGGTGCTGAAGGCAGTTTCTGGCTGCAAGAACAACTTGCTTTGCTAGCTGAACATCTTACTGCACCTGCTAAAGCTAGACAACTTCATTTTTCAATCTGTCGCAGTTTAGAACGAGATAGCAGATGAAGATCAACATTAGATCGTTAAGTTAACCATTTCAGTTGGGTATCTGCCCATTCTGTCAGTAGGGAATAGTCTGAAAATGTTCTTTGATATAGCTAGACTCTAACAAATCCAATCCAATCTCATATCATCTTTGCACTCGGCGTTTAATAGCGTTTGATTCAAAACCGATTTGCACAGATCTCAGCAAGCGCTTTTAAGCCAGTATAGTTGCAGTAATTGGCTGGCAACTTTAGCTGGTTCTAAGAGGCGCATCCTTTCCATAAATGAATTTACTTTAATCTAAACCAAACATACAATTGAATAAACAATGAAGTAATTGGGTTATATTTTCTTGTGTTTTATAGATATTTTTCGGTCTTACAGGAGTGTTTTGAGTGCAACCATAGATTGATGCTCGATACAGCTGGCACATGCAAATATTGGCGTCGCTAAAACCATTAACAATTCAATATGCTTGCAATACGAAGCTATGAATTTGAAAAAATGAAAAAATATGTTTGGATGACGCGCAACTGAAACATAAGTACAAAAGTGTTGCGGAGCACTTCAATCGGCTTCAAAAACTTTGTATTGGTTAGAAGGTAGAGAGATTTGGTCAAGTTATCTGAACATTGCGCAGAGGAAAATTCAATAGGAACAACGCGCCTCGGGTAAAAACGTGTCCGCAAATAGTTACAGCCTAGACTGCAAACAAAAAAGACGAAATAATGCGAACCATTAACACAAAACACTACGAAGAAATGATACTGCAAGTGGTACGACTGAATTGCCCATCAAGAGTACTTGGTTGCAGATTGTCTTGGTTTGAGATTGTTTAGCGACGAGTTAATAATAAGCACCGCCTTTTGATTTCAACTTATTCTATTCCCGTTCTTGCCAGTACATAAACCCCACATGCAGTTAGAATTTCTCTTAGTTAGTCATTCACTTCAAGAAAGATAGTGTTTCTAGGATCTCTTTTCAGAACACATTATATCATTAGTTTCTACTTACCTCCAGTAGTTTCTTTCTCTAAGTACTGCGGCTATAGTGGTGAACCCACAGGTAGTCAGTTATCCCAATATGTTTTTGGGGAGGTATGATAAAGTTCATAAAATATATGTAATGGGAATATAGCGCTGGCTTATCACCAGGCTGCTTAAGGTAGTTACTGATGACTCAACAAGACGCTAGCGTCGCCACCCTCAACTGCATCATGGGATACTTGTGTTCGTCAAACTTGAAACTGCGAGTCCCGATTACTTGAAAGCCGCGCTAGCCTGGGGCGACAGTATTGAATGAAGACAGCGCAGCCCGCTTTTATAGCGATTAATTTGATCCAATAATGCAAAGGAAAAAAAAGTACTTTTAAAATTAAGAGCGGGCTTGAAAAAGGTACTCCCATCAATGGTATAAGCTTCTTTTATCCGGTACTCCGTCCATCTTAGTTTTCTTTTTTCTTTTTTTTTTCTTTTTATCTCAACATAATTTTATAAGTTACGCATCACTTAAAACTAATTAAGGTTATAAGATTTAGATAATTGCGACAGTTAGAAACTTCACGTGCGTAAACTCCTCAGTTATATGTTTTTTAACAATGATGGATCGATATATCGTAAAACTGCTGAAAAACCAGGTTAAAAGAAGAGTTGCGTGCGCATATGTTCCCGCGAAGGATATAGACGATGTAATGAAATACCTGGACATCCCTGGATACTATCAATTGATAATGTGAGCAGCTAGCAAATACTATATAGCAAGCAGCCGTAAACACCATAACCTAAGGCTGTAATGTGTATAATGCCTGACTAACCTTAAGGCTGAACATACCATACGAAGTAGTTTGTTACCTGGCTAGTGATCACAGATAGCAGTAAGTGAACTATTGATCTACTAAATGCACGAACTAAAGAGATTTCGTCACGTAACCGGAAGATCTCGACTGACCTTTAACCTCGTTTCAGAATACGGAAGCTATTGTTAAGAAGAATGCTTGCACCAGTATTTTGAACAATTTTATTATTTTGTTTCGTAGTTCTTTTGTTATACTTAATCTATAAGAACTCTTTAGCTTCACTGATACTCTACACCTTTCGCTTGGACGTAACGTTTTCCCATTCCTTTGGGTTTTATTTCCTTGTTTCTCGAAAGCACTTGAGAAGATATGTTAATATGGATGTACCTCAAACAAAGAATCTTATTCCAAAGAGGATGACACGTGGTCTGAAACAAAGTTCTGCTTGGGTTTCCTGTGGACATATCGGCGGAGGGGACATGGATACTAACTTGAATCCGAGGCAACCAAAATCAAACAAAGATGGCGGTGAAAACAAAAACCAGAGCAAAAAAAACACCTTCCAAAAATGAGCTGTTAAAGCACAAAAAAATACATCATGTACACTCACTAGAGAAACACTTACATTAGCGGTGAAGTCTGCATATTGCATGAGCATTCAGAATGTCTTTTGGTGGAAAATCTTTCAAGAAAGATCAGATTAAGAAAGAACTTGAGTTGCTGGCCAAAATATCTCACGATGAATTTACTTCTCTTCGTCCTGGTGAAAAGGCTGCTATTAGGGAACAGTCATCCCAGAATCAATTGTACAAAAGAACAAAAGTGAAGAAACAAAAGATGAGAGATGCTGGAGGGTTAGATTTGAATAGCTACATTCCTTCAGAAAGGTCAGCTAGTGTGGACGTGAATGAGATGGAAAGACCACCAACTGACGCTGGAGTTGCGTCCATTAAACCAAACGTAGATCTTAACGTTGTCATGCAAGGAACAGGAATCACAGAGAACAATGATCAGGCATCTGAAACTGTCAATGTAAACTTCAAATCTAGCCAGGTAATTAATAAGTGTGCTGCTGTCCATGCTGTAAGATGCACTGTCCAACTAACAGGTTGATTTCATTGTAACTTTACAGAGAGCCTCTGGCAGAAGACGTCGATCTTCTCTTAAATCTTTGAGTAACTGCAAAGACAATGGCTCTTTAAAGAATGAATATGTCACTGTTCCAAAACCAGCCATCATAAGTTCACAAAACTCAACTATGCAGGTCCATCTGACACAAAGACCATTACCAAAACCTGTTTGTGTTACAAGACCAGCATCAAAAATGTCCGCAGGGAGAAGATCTGTCAAGAGTCATGCTAGTCAGTCACAAACACCAAGGTAACGTACAAATTATACAAATATATTATAAATAAGTTAAAATTATGTGTACAAGACCAAATTATATATAGTTAGCATTCTAAGTTTTTAAGGGAAAAAAATAACTACATTTCATTATTTTTTTAGTGGATTGAGTGACAACTTGAATCTGGAGGAAAATGCTAAAACAATGCTCTTGGTGGAAGAAACTGTTGAAGAACATGAAGAAGATCAGGGACAAAAACAAGAACAGGATGATAACAAAGAAGAATTAGCGATAGAAGAAGAAGAATATGTGTATGACGATGTGGAGGAGGAGGAAGAAGAGGAGCCGTCCAGTAATCAACATCTTCAGGCTGGAAGTCCTGATAACCCAGAACAAGATGAAAGTACACCCTCACCAATCCACGAGAATCCTTCTGATAAAATTCACTCTGAAATTCAGGCATTAACTCAAAATCTGATGGGAAGAAGTAGTGAGATAATGAGTATGCTACAAGCATCTAGTGGAAGGATTGACAGTGAGACTGTCACACTTGATGCTAATAAACATCATATGAAAGAATCCACTTCTAATATCATAATATCAAGTAGAGATGATTTGAACTTTTCAATCATGGGCAATACCAAATCTGTATCAACAACTTTACAACAGACATCTGGAACAGAACTGCCAGCTGGTGGGAATGAGTCTCAACTGCAGAAAGATGTAATGACTTCTGATACCAAGACGAGAATCAGTAGAGAAAAATCTACAGGTGAATCCAGACCTGGGATAGGTATGAAATTATCAATTAACTTGTCGATTCAAAGGTTGAGGTTACATGTAAATGGCATCTGTCACCCTGTATCTACCTTCAAGGGTGGGAGGGTGGGACCAAGGCAAACAAACAGAACAAGCAGTTACGCATGTAAGAGCATTAGCTAAGGCAAACCATCAAGATCATAAGACTGCGATCACTGAGCTCTGTTTTTATTGGCATACTATTTACAGGATCATCTTCTACCAGAGAATGGCCTGGCATGTTGACATTGGAATCACAGCCAACAAGCTTTACTGATGAAGAAGCTAAGCAGGTGAAGTAATTAACATGTGATTATTATATATGTACCTAATGTATATTTTACAGAACATGCTGAATCATAAATTAAAACCTGCAGTTAAAACCAGCAGCAGTTCTTTAAAAAAGATGTTTAACTTCATAATTATTTAATCTTTTAAGAGATAATATCCCAGATTAGAGAACCTAACCTTAAAAAAAAGTGGATTATTATTGCAGATATTGCAGTGTCCATCTAAAGTACAATCAGAGGATATTGTTAATGTTCAAGGATCTGTGGCTCAAATTACTGAAAAAGAAAAGATTATACCAGTAAATAGTGTAAACAACATGTCAAGCCTTCTAAGACCAGATCTTAAAAGTGCAAAGAAAGCAAAAGATGTTGTGTTCCTAGGATCATGGCCTGAGAAAAAGGTAATCAATTATATGATACTTTAACTGTTAAACCTTAGAAACTAGTACATGTACACATTAACTCTTGTTCTGATATTTTCAATGAAAAACTACTATATCAGGTGAATTAGAGAGGTTAATTCAATTTATTGCAGATAGCTCTGAAAAAATGCACATTGTATGTCTTGTACAAAATGTAGAGTGTGCACTGGTCATTATATCATCTATATTAATTAAGATATCCAAAGAAAGTTATACAACAGAAGTCATGTATAATGTATGCCTGACTCATCTTTTTCCACAGCTGTTTATTTGCATGTGGTTGTTTTCAATTGTATTTTTAGTTATTATTAAAAGAAATCAAAAAATCATTCATTGATCTTGTTCATCTAACTTAGGTTACCCCTGATCACAATATTCATCATTTTTGTTCAATGGCAACAACATTGGAAATATCGCCTATGTTATATCAAATAACAAGAGACAGTCACACACCTGACCACATGGCTGGTGTCAGACAGAGGCTAAAAACTGCTAACACAAGGGTAAGACATATCATGCTAGGTTGTACATTAGTATGCATATAGTAGAGTATATGCATCAAGTACAGCTTGTGTAGAATTCAAAGGGTTTTTCTTGTTTTTAATTTGTTTAGGTAACAGAGTCACAATACATGTACAAACAAGCACAACCTTTGTACCCACATGAGGAACAGGCAAGACTGATGCCGATAACAGAGGAACAAGTGGAAAAAGAGATGGATGCTGTTGCACTAAGAATATTACAAAATGCATTTTCAGACAATGCAGAAGAAATGATGAATAAGCTAAAAATGGCTTCAGATAGTTTAGTATGTAACAAACTCATAACTGTGTGCATTATTAAATAATGCAGTCATGTGTGCATATTATGAGACTGGTATTAGTCAATCAAAATGCTTGAGATTGCACTGCTAATCCAATAACTATGTGAAAATGTTTCTATACTAATGTTAATTTGTTAATTTCTAGTTTGATGAAAGTGAAGATGAGGGTTTACGCATAGATGGTATTCAGATGGAACTCAAAGATGACAGCTCCAGGTATTCTTAATAAATATGAATTATACAATGTCATGTGGTCTTGCACAAAACCAAAGTGATCAAGCAAGCAAAACTGAGAATTTACTAATGTTTATAAAACACTGTATTCAGGTTATATTGGACACCAGCACCACCAAAGATGGGTCTTGCTCCAGAGACCATAAGAACCTTCTTATATCCAGACTATCAAGGGGCTGCAATGTTACAAGAGAGTCTAGGACCTGATTATAATGTTGCTTTGACAGCTCTGGCAGAGAGTGAAGATGAGGAAGACAATGAAGAGGATTCTGTTAAGCATGATGCTGAGCAAATGAGAGGAAGGTATTAACTACTGTAGAATATACAGTACTCCATCTACTGCTGTGGCATGCAACATTGACATCGACTAAACTCTTTTACTGGATCATTAATAGTAACATGTACTAGTAATGGTGTTTTCATTACAGGGTAGTTAGGCGAACATATAGCTCTGTAACTGATTTGTCAAAGTCAGTATCTAAAGATGAGCAAGCAGTGCAGCCAGTTGTTATTAGTGATGGTGATGGTGATGATGATGATGATGATGATGATGATGATGATAAGAAGAAGAAGGATGACAGAAGCATGCTGATTGAGGACTCTGCAAGTAGGTTCCAGTCCATGTTAGACAAATGGCGTCAACAGATTAAAGACGAAAAACAAATCAATGAAGAACAGGGTTACCAGGGTGATCAAGGTGAAGAGGAAAAGCAGGTGAATGAAGGGCCTTCTACACCTTTCAGGTACAACTTACTATAGCGTATTGTGGAATTTAGATAGTGTATATGTTGGTGATGATATGATCTGATGTGATGCAGTGTGATGTGATGTGATGCAGTGTGATGTGATGCAGTGTGATGTGATGTGATGTGATGCAGTGTGATGTGATGTGATGCAGTGTGATGTGATATGATGTGATGCAGTGTGGTGTGGTGATGATATGATCTGATGTGATGCAGTGTGATGTGATGTGATGTGATGCAGTGTGATATGATGTGATGCAGTGTGATGTGATGTGATGTGATGCAGTGTGATGCAGTGTGATGTGATGTAATGCAGTGTGATATGATGTGATGCAGTGTGATGTGATGTGATGTGATGTGATGCAGTGTGATGTGATGTGATGCAGTGTGATGTGATGTGATGTGATGCAGTGTGATGTGATGTGATGTGATGCAGTGTGATGTGATGTGATGTGATGTGATGTGATGTGATGTGATGCAGTGTGATATGATGTGATGCAGTGTGATGTGATGTGATGTGATGTGATGTGATGCAGTGTGATGTGATGTGATGCAGTGTGATGTGATGTGATGCAGTGTGATGTGATGTGATGCAGTGTGATGTGATGTGATG
>JAAAQI020164670.1:0-24387 GCA_011800005.2 Stichodactyla mertensii | reverse complement strand
TGACAGCTAAAAATCGCCAATCACCATTCGCAACACTGAAGTTCGTGGGCGCGTAGCAATGCATACGGTGGTAAGTTCAAAACCACTCATAGGTTTCAAATTCTCAGAAATCCTTAAATGTCGTTTGACATTTCATTTAGGTTCAAACATTATTCCCAGGGATTTTCTTATGTTATCATAGAGGGAGGTTCAGTAATTGAACAATTGAATACCTGGCATTTCCGGTAGGGCCCAGCCCTCCACCTTTTTGGGAGGTACTCGAATAACGGTCTCCGCTGCCCAGGTATGATCCTGATGAAAAGAAATAATGAAGCGAAGTAATCAGTTTCAAAAACTATCTTGGAATCCATTGGATGACCACGCTGGGCTGGCACAGTACTGAAATCCGCGGTTTTAAGCGTGAATTTTAATAACTTTTTATAGCAAAGTCCGATCAACTTCAAATTTCGCATGTGAAGAGTGCTTGCCAAAAAAAGAATTTTCTTCTTTTTACTTTTACTAATATTACGATTTTTGGGCGGGAAAATGACGTCATCAACTTAGTGGGATATTGAAAATGAGGGATATGCAAAATTTTAATAAGCGAATTTGAAAGAACTCGTCGAGATATATTCAAAACCGAAGAGATAATTGACAAAGCCGTTTGCAATCTAAAGACATAATTTTTTGAAAATTGCTTTTTTTTTTTTTTTTTTTTTTTTAAGGTATTAAACTAGTTAAACTAGTAGGAAATTCCAAACTTTACAAAACATATATTTCGATTACGTACGACTTTTTCTGTTATCTCTTCGGTTTTGAACATATCTCGACGAGTTCTTTAATGTCACTTTTCGGATAAATACTTGGCGCAAAGTTACTTCAACATGTTCGAGTTCCAAAATTAAAATTAAATTGCAGTCTTCATTTTATAGCCACGACATGAGAAAACTGGCAATTGGAAGAAAATAGTGCGGAATAATTGGTGATTGATTAAACAAGGCCTTCAATCAATAAGAAAACACTGTCGAAGGAAACGTAACCGTGAATCGTGTGACATGTTAGAACTTTTCAGCTTTGGCCTAATGCTTTCTTATCATGATTCAGACCTTCACTACACATGGAACAGACCAAAATGTTTACCCATTTAAGACCATGTGTAATTTCCTTGGACATTGTTTCATTCTTTCTTTTTCATTAATGTGGATGTACCTCGAACAAAGAATCGTTTTCTCTTGTGCTCAGAAGTGGGTAAATGAAAAACTATTATGTTCATGCAAAGTGCCCCTCAAATTCGATACGCAAATTAGCCAAAGCGAGATGCTTTTGTGGGTGGGTCGTAAGAAATATCACATTTATTTAATTTATTTACCGGTTTTTTGAAGAATCTAACGACGGTAGAACTGAGTGCACAGCCAACGAATCCCTGGGCCTGGTTTGGATCATGCAAGAACCTTATTTCAAGGGGAATGGTACCGACTCCAAGATCAATAGTCTGAACCTTCTCATGTGTAGTCCAATCCCACACGTAAATGTGAGAACCATATTTCCCTATACAATAAAAATGACTGTTTAAAATTTCGAGAGTGCAATACTAAATTTCATATTTCCGAGATGAGCGATGGCTTTCATGAAATATCGCGGGCGGATTCGAAAACGAGGCTATTTCGAGTAATATGGGTAAAAAAAACCACATCGAACGTAGAAATGTCGGGCATTTCCAAAGCTCTTGAACAAAAATTATGCCAGACATATAGTATTTTATTTTTCAAATCAATGTTGCGTCCCAAAACCGAATAAGGGACTGTGCAATAATTATCAGGAGGGGGGGCAGTAAAACGAGAGGGTGGGGGGGCACAATAATGTAAACTCACAGCCTTAGGGAGGGGGTAACATGTAAATTTCTGGGAAAGTAGGGGGGGGCAACTGAAAAACTGACTTTAAGATTCAAATACCAAAGATATTTCACTAAAAGTTGTACAAAGTTGTTACAGTACAAAGCAAAGGATTCAGGTATATTTACTATATTTGTAGGTGGTGGTTACCAAACCCAGTATTGGGACATAATTATCCCTAAAAAAATGGAATAAATCTTCAAGGAATATTGGGATATTCATTTCCCATTTCTGGATTTGGTAACATTTTCCAAATGTTAGGGACTGTGCAATAATTATCAGGGGGGGAGGGGGGGGGGCTGAAAAATGAGATTCATCAAGCAAAAACCTAGGCAGTACCCCCCTCCAAAAATTTTTTTGTAGTTCCCACACCCCTCTTTCATGTTAGAAATAACGTCAACCCCCCACCCACCACCACCACCATCACCACCATTACCAGCGCTAAATTAAACGCCTTTATGTAAATACCTGTGATCTCGTCATACTATTGTAAGCCTACGCTTACTTGTTCGACGTCGTCGTCTGCAACAAATAGTACATGAATGTTCAACAAATCCATCCATTTCGGAGTCATCTGAATCTAAATCAGAGTTGTATTCGGAACTACATGAGTGCGAATCAGAGTCGTACTCTGAATCACTGGACAGGAATTCCAAGTCTGTGTTACTATCTATCTAGTTTGTAAATATTGCTTCAAAGATCTGTCAAATTAGCTAGATGACAGATTGAAACTGATCAGTTGTAAATGAACTTTTAATATTTAGTACTTTTTTCATAATGTATACTGATATTAGTTACAGTTATGTTTTTAATCAGAATCTTGGATTCATAAAGTGAGGAGCAGTGGTGTAGATAGTTTAATTTATACTGAAATGTTATACCAAAGACCATGTATATTTCAAATAAAACTTAAGCCACCCCCCCTGTCAAATGGGTTATTTTCGTTGAGCCCCCCATGTAAGCTTCAATTTTTTGTAATGCCCCCCCCCCCTGGTTTTTCAGCCCCCCCTCCTGATAATTATTGCACAGTCCCTTACATCATGACTTTAAAAAAGATTCTTGCTTTTACAAAATCACTTTTCCCTATGCTTTTTGTTGCTTAGATTACGAAGAAGTCGAACAAGTTGAATTAAGAATCATGGATGTGGATTATTTCGTCTCGGAAGAAGAGCTTGCTTCAGCACTGGCGTCCAGTTCTCTCAAAGGCTTCAACATCATCAAACACGAGAACCACAGCAAGCCCAATCAACCGTGCTTTATTCTGGAAAAGAAAGTTACATTTGGCAGAGTCCACGACGAGGTATCTAATTGTCTCTCGGAAATATTTCCAGGCGCGTGTACCAGACAGATGCTTCAGCAACTCACAAGAGATTGTAAAGGAAAACTTCCAGATGAGCAAAGCTGCGTGTTTGGAGTTGAAGTGTATGCTCTAGGAAAACAAAGAAACTACAAAGTTTGTCCCATTTTGAGGATGGACATTGAAGGTTATTAGAGCGGATTAGATATATCAATTGATGATCGTAAGTAACATGTTTAAATTGCCAACCGAAAATCTATTGGATCATCCAACAAAGAAATGTGACAAAACCTATTTTTAAAATCTAAAATGGGTTTGTACGTGGGTACAACCATGACTAAATTGTAATGTATCAATCACGTTATTTTTAAAATGGTTGGCACATTAACATCAGTGACAGTGTTTATAAACATTATAGTACCATGTCACCTATATAGTCTCGATGTGTGGTACGTTGCAACTCACAAATTCTAAAACGATCTGCGAGATAAATATCAAAGAATTAAATGGGAAAAGCCAGTAAATAAACAAATTAATTGCGCTGAATTTATCTTAAAACTTTAACTTGGCAACACGTACGATAGATTCAAAGTATTTTTAATACGAGAAACAGGGGCGTAGCGAGGACCCAGGAATTGGGGGGCACCCAGAATTAAAAAAAAAAAAAAAAAAAAACCTCAATTCCCCTTCCCAAAAAAGAACCAAACAAAGAAACCACAAGAAAGAAATATTTTTATTCATTCATTCAATCTTTTTTTACATTCTTTGTTAAATTTAATTTCTAATATTTAATTTTTTCTTTTATATTTTAGCAATTACCAAAAATTTGGGGGGGGGGGGGTCACGTGCCTCCCCGTGCCCCCTCGCTATGCTACTGACGAGAAAACAAGTAAATAAAAATTGGGACTCGTCGTCAGACAGTTTTCTTGAATTCATTCATTTAAAAAATTCTGTTTAACTTTTTTTCAAAACTAAAGTTTTTTTAAAGCACTATCTTTATGATCATCGCGTTGAACAGGCCGTGCTGACCAGGAACAAGTGGCTTGTCAAGCTTCCACATCACCATGGCAACGCAAGCTCTACCTTATTCTCGTTGTACTTTTTCTGATCCGTCAATCATCTTTGGAGCAGGAAGTATGCAAATCCGTGAAAATCATTGGTCGATTTGAATAACCTCCGCCCAAAATGATGATTGACGGTTCAGAAAAGCAAAAAAATCCAACCGAAGTTACGATAATACGGGTCGCGATGCAACGATTTTCGCTGTAATGAATTTTGTCACACATATCTCGAGAGCTCGTGGATAATTGGCCGGCTTGATTTCTTTGTCTTTTATGTAGTGTTTTTGTTTGTCTTCTTCTTTGGAGGCGATGAAGTGACATGACTTTTTTTGGTAACGGAAGAGAATTCGACGAGACTATTAAAGATGTTTCTTTCACGGTAGATAGCATGGCATTAATCAACTTTCCGAAGACGTTTCCAAGGAAAAGCTAGAGACACCTAAAAATAGGAACCAAAGCAAACAACAAGTTAACAGAAATCATCGAAAATATTGGCTTTACTATAAACAATAAGCCGGACTGCTCTTTTTGAATAACAAAGTAACACAGGTAAACTGTACTGCTTGAATCCTCAATCTTATCCCAACAAGCTTTCAACTGAGAGCTATTCATACAAGATAGATTAACATATCATTTGTCACTTGAAAATTCTATTGACCTCAATTCAGCTGTTTTTTCACGCTTTTCAGAAAACATGAAGGAGCGAGACTTCTTTGTGCGTCTTTTTCACAACGCGTGTAGACAAAACTCGTTTTGGTAGGAAAAAAATCACGACTCAAAAGAAATGCCTCTCGGCGATTGTTGGCCATGTCTGTAAGTAAAACAAGAGCTGTTTGCCTTGATCTTTTCTATCTTTTCTTAGACAAAGCTGTAGCTTTTGTATGACAAATCATCTTGCGATAATTCTTGACAATTTTGTCCCTTTATCGCTGTTCAATTTAACAAGAAAGCAACCGCAAAACACAGTAGTCGCTTTATCTGAATATAATCATCTTTTTTCTCTTTATTAATTCGTAAACTGTAACCAATTGTTCTACTAAAGCAGTTCTTTTCTTTTTTCTTTTCTTTTCTTTTTTTATTGTTGACGCGGATAGCGGTGGGAAATCTTTGTCTTAATTCCATCTGATATTGATTTAAGACCCAAAATGTTTTTCATATATAACGCGCGCGAAAAGGAATTGCCTCAGAATAAGAACATTATAGACGCTTTTGTCACCGTTATTGTTGGATTTTTAGCCCAAAATATTTAACAAATAATTCAGATAGCACAGTAATCTATCTCAAAAAAGAATTACAGCAGAAATCAAGGAAACTGTGGTGGTTTTTTCGGAGTACATCGTATAATACGCCTTCTCAAATTACATTCACCTCTTGGCAAAAATAATGAGTCGAATAAAAAACCAGGCTTTACCTCATACAGAGATAAAGAGATTTAAATTTCTGTCAAACTGATATAATCAGTAGAAGATGATGGGAAAAATAAGTTTTTTATTTTTGAATGTGAGAGAAAAAGGCGAATTTCCAAGTAATCGTACACCGCTGAAAAATCCCATTTGATTTTCATTTCAACGGCGAATATTCCCCTCCCATGGTTAACCAATCCTGTTTCTTTCAATTATGTTTTTCCCTACTATATTAGTTTTTAATATCTGTGGTTGTTATGTACACATCAAGTCTTTTAGCCAGCATTCGATACTATCAAAAACATCTGACTGGATGACACTGGATGACAGATATAAAAAAACGGAAGTTCTTTTCTGAAAGTGGCAATAAATCCTTGGATAATTTTTCTTTTTCCTTTTTCCTTTTCTTTTTGTTAATGTTTGTCTTTTTTACATCGGATATATGGATTAATTATCAAAAACAAATGCTTGTTTTTCTTAAAGATTTATTGTCAGAAATTATTTTCTACTAATTTAATTTGTTCCAATTCTCAGTTCATTATTCTATTTAGGAATTTCTCCAGCAATCAAAATGTAAAGGCTAATATTGGGGCTTACAGAGTGCTTTATACTGGAAACATATCGTCTAAAGATTGTTTTTCGTCGTCTTTCGGGATTTCTCTGCGTTTGTTTTTTGTTATTATATTATCTTTAAATATAATATAGCGCCAGTGTTGACCAAATTAATGTCCTTATTCCAAACAAAACTGTTTTGGCACCGAGACGATCCATGGCACGATACCAAGTCTAAGAACACTAGAGTCTCGACAATAGATTTAAGAGCAATACGAAATTAAACTATTGCCAACTGATTATCATTATGGAATTCATCCATTTGGCTGATAATTTTTTTTCCAGACAGCGCGCGGTGACCAACTTTTAAAATGATTCCTAACCCACCTTTCCCACTTCATTTCTAGTTTAGCCCTTCTATACTCCCTTGTTCTCAATATTCGGAGTAAGGGACAAATTTCAATTGCTAGGTTACTCGCTCGACAAGGAAGCTGTAAAATTATAGTAATTATTTAACGCGCAATCCAATGATTAATATAGCTATTAAGAAAGGCCTGCATTTCAGTAAAAAAAACTCATCAGACGCGCAGATCAGACTGACTTTACTTCATCTTGAGACGACCGCACCTGCTTTTATAATGACGAGATAGCAGTGATGGCCCAATTACTGGATTTGAACGTTTCAGATGTAGAGAATGGGAAAGCCAGTGAATACGTTTGAAGATTATCATTAAGAATAAAACCTGATATGTTATCAATTCATTAGAGTTAAGTTTTTGCATTTACACAAACGATCGCACCCCTCGGTAGACTAAGTATTGGCAAAGCATGCAGTCGTTTTGTATAATGAGGTCTTACATATTCGGCAAATGATCTGTAATATTCAGACTAGGCCAGGTTGTTGGCGTCCTGATCAGGACTGCAGTTGGCGCTACAGCGATACTAATATTGATGTTGCTATGTCAAGCAAGCTCTTCACAAGTTACTTTATTTCACTAGCCAATCGATATCTGATTGGTGCATGACGTCATCGCGTCATAGTGGAGTACTTTTCTAGTCTAGTAGTCTAGAATAGCTTTCGTATAAATGATTGTGAAACGTCACGGGCGGCACAAGCACCGTTACAGTTAAAGGCTGGTTTTCACTTGCGTCGGAATCGGAATCGGAGTCATAAGCAGTTCATAAAAGTGAAAACCGATCGTCATAAGCGGAATCGGAAGCAGAAGCAGAAGCCTCGATTAGATGTTTTTTGCATTGGAGAGGGCCTGGAGAACAGCATTGTGATTGGTTGTCTGCTTCTACTTCTGATTCCGATTCCGATATTTTGGTTTTTCCCTCATCGTAAGGATCGGAGTCGGAATCGGAAGAAAATGGAAACCTTCCGATCCTTCCGATTCCGATTCCGATTCCGACGCGCTTCGACTCCGTTTTCTGGTTTTCACTTCGTCTTAAGCTGCTTATGACTCCGATTCCGATTCCGATTCCGACACAAGTGAAAACTAGCCTTAAGAACTGATATTGCATCCGTTGAGCCAACTGCAGCACGCGAGATCAGTTTTCATCTAATGAAAGCGCTTCGACACGGCACCAGTCACGGTTACGGTAAGGCACATCCATACCGTTAACATTGTTTATTTTCAACGAAAACTGCTCTAGTAAACCAACAAGGCATAAGCAAACCAACCAGGTGATGATAGCTAGTGACATCGCAAACTAATATGGAAGTGGTGACGTCATAAATCATAATAACGGAGTAGTGACGTCATAAATCAAAATGGAGTTAATGATGTCATAAACCAACAGCAGTCGGTAAGGTTTCGGTGCAAACCAATTTAGAATGCATTAGTTTACAACTGTTCAAATATAATCTTAGAAGAAGAGACAAAGAAAGCATTGACGCTGGTGTTTAGCTGTATTTGCTTAGGATGACTCTTATCGTACTTTGCAAATGCATTGTTTATCGACACACTATTCAACTTTCTCTTTGAAAACTAAGCCAACAGAAAAAGCTTTTTAAAATGTTTACTTAACATGACGGGATGAAGACATTTGCGTCTATGTTCTAGCAGTTAAGCGCGGTCAGCGCACCACAAGAGCTGGACAAGTAACGAACATCTATCATTCGTATGGACGAAGCAGTCCAGGACTATATACTAATGTAGGTTACCGCGCGCGCGCCCAGCATCCTTGTGTTGGGAAATTGAGGTGATCGTTTTGGAAATTTGATATGTCCTAAAGTTTCAATTCGATTGTGGAACTAGGGCCAAGTTTTTTTCGCCCATAAGGAGCTTAATTCATTGATGTTATCTTTGGGTCGGACGATATAGTTGACATCTTTCAGTGGCATTCCATTCCATTTCATTAAAAACGTAATTTAAATTTGTTCTCCTTCACGAATTTAGGAAATGGTGGTAGTTTGGGGGTAGTGACATGGGGTAGGTACATACATACATTACTTTCTAGTTTCGGACAGTGAATTTTATTGTGGAAAGCCATCAAACCTGATATCTGCAGAATTACAAAATACTTTATTGATAGATGTAAAACTGGGAGACCAGCCGTAAATAGTCGTCATTTTCAATTAAACTGTTTTGACGCATCAGAATTTATTTTATCAAAGAATCTCTCATCCAATCTCATTTCTTTTGATATTCTATATGAAACTGTCACTTTAGTGTCACTTTAGCGATGATTTATAAATGTCGTCACGATGGCCTCAACTTGCCTTGTGGTCTAACCAAAACTTAGTGATACCAATAATGTGATTTTGCTAATCGCTTTGTTAGAGAATACAAATGATTTGTTCGCTTACAGATCTCCAATGTCAACATTACTTTGAATAACACATCATGATTTATTCATTATATTTGGAACAACTCTGTATGCGCTTACTCAATTTATAGCTCAAGGGATGGAAAAATGTTGATTTCTCTCGTCGAATTTCTTGATATCTTTTCTTTTTTCTTTTTTTCTTTTTTCCCCTTTTTCCATTTAATTTTTTTTCATTTTTTTCATTTTTTTTTTTGCGGGGGATAGGGGATGTATTGTTTGTTTTTGCGATCGTCAGGAGTTTAAACTAGCTTTTGGTGAGTAGGGTAAGACAGACTCTGCTCGAGTACAAGGTGTTCACGTTGAAGTACTTCGAGAGTAATTTTTCAATTTATTCATGAAAATGAAAGTATCTGTTTTGAAGGTCTCTCGCGTTTCTTTATCATCTTAAGCTCAATTTCAGCCAATCAGAATCAAGCTGTTATCGGATAAAGCACTTACATCGATCACTCTGCACCTGTCACGGATTTCGTTGCCAAGGAAACTAACGCGTCACATGTTTTGTTCTCCAATGTGCTAATATGTCTGATTTTGTATTTTATCATTTTATCCTTGTCTTACGCTAATATCGTGAGCTAATCCGGGATTCGGCTTTGACTTTGTAAACATACCCTTGAGCTTCCTTTGCAATGCCGTTACGTATAAAAAATGTAGCTTCAACCTTAGTCACGGTATGGGGTTTTCTTGCGCAGACGTTGTTGGACTAATTAGAAATATTTCTCTCAATGGCTTTTGTTATCATGAGTTTTGACCGCAATTCTCTTTCTGCGAATCCCAACCGCTTTCATGCGTTATTAATGTGAGAGCATCATAATAAGACTGTGCTATTCCCTCTGACCAGAGTTGTGGAACTTATTAATAATAACTGGAGATCACCCGAGTCGTCAAACACAATGAAGAAAACTATGTGCAGACAGGAACGCAGAACATTTTCGGGTTTATAACTAGACTGTTAAATTATTAGACTGTAGATATGAGAATTATTTTCCCGGACTTAGAAATATGGTTGTTTCATTTTCAAAAAACATGAGGATTTGTGTCTCGGTGAAAATCTTATTGAACAAGAGAAACGTCATCGAGAGAGATTCGTGAAGAATTCGCCATCAGGTTTCCCGACGAATTTTACTCCTTTTTATTTCACCTTAGGGCTTTTTTAAATATTGGAAAAAATGCGCAGACAAAGGGAACATCACTGGTAGAAATCTCCATGAGTGTTTGGGATAAAGTTAAGAGAAGGCTTGGTACGGTCAATGGACAGGGATCCGGGCTCCCACTAAACCCCGAAGCTGCTTTTGCTGAAGATCATTACACGAGGTAAGTGCATTAACCACCACTTGTTTCAAAACGCATAAGGTTCTAGCATATTTTACTTCGAGGACCTAGTACCATCGTCAAAGAAAAGAAGCTCTTTAAACTGTTCACCTTAGTACGCTTAGTGTCAGATCACCCAACCATTACACAACTAGAAATATTCTTGCCACCCCAAAATGTTTTATTTTATAGATTTTAAAAGATCTTGTGCCTTTTAGTAGTAAAATTCTGGTTCCGATGGTTATTACCATTTAATTAATCTTGCCGCTTTTCACATTATTTCCTTTAAACTGGAAATATAGAAATTACACTTAAGCTTTGGCCAAGGAGATTTAAATTGACGTAAAGAAGGGGCGTTGGACAAAAGAAATCAGGAAAAATATAAATATAAAGAAGATTTATATAATGATTTTAGTAAGCCATGTCTTTTGAGTCAAATTTAAATAGAAATTGCCATTGATTCCAGAAATATGCCGGACGTACAGCAAGTGTCTGAATGACTCATATAATTTTGCGCGTCCAGCTGTCACTGTGCGCGGCCGAGCTGTTTGTTTCTGTAATCAGGGACATGGGAGCTAGTCTTTTGTTTTCAAAATGGCGGAGCGTCTCACTTTTTCAAGTCCTTCTGGTTTAGAGCCGCAAAAAACCATCGAAAGAAAAGAAAGGTGACACTTCTTTATCGATATGAGATGATAAGAATGCCCCTTTGCAAAAATTCATTAACAATTCTTCATGAATTGGATATTTTTGAGCCAATGTTTGAGGTTTTCCGTGAGTCACCTGATTTGTTTTCGTCGCTCCTCAAATGCATTATTGTCGGTGTTTTTAATTTACTCTGAATTTTAAAAACCATATGGCGTTTTAATTCTTTAATTCCATTAAGAAACTAGCCTTATGTGCTTTTAACAGCTTTAGCATCAGGCAAATTGGCTTACTAAACGTGTTTTTCTTCAATATTTTAGAATTTAATGAATACGACTTTGTGTCACGTTCGTGCTGTTGAAACGATTTATAGATTATTCATTACTAATTCACAGACGTTTTGCATTTTTTACTTCATTTACGTTTTTATTGAAGCCGGAAATTAGATAACAAATAGCTAATTCGAGAATTTTCATGTCTTTAGGTTTATATAGCTGAGAGCAGATATTCATTTTACTTCTGAAATAGTAGTTTGATCAGATCAACTTCAGTGAGGCATCCATTGCAATGACAATGTAATTCAGTAATCTTTAGCCAAGCGTCTTTTGTTCGTTTATATTTGGTTGAGAATCTCTCACAAGGTTATATGTAGCCCAAAGACAAAAATAATCTTATCTGAGGCCATATGTGAGTGATACAAATTTAGTTAGGAAATAAAATTTTCCTAACTAAATGGTCAATGAAACCATTGTTTCATTGACCACGAAACAATGGTTTCAATTCGTGTCTGGACTTGATGTTTTAATATATTTGCAGTAACGTATCACGTCCAGTCCAACCTTGATTTGGAACCATTGTTTTGTGGTTACTGAAGTGAATTTGGGAAAGGTCTATTCTAATTAATATAAGCTTACTGTTCAAATATGTTTCTTTGGGCATATAGTTTCAGATTATATACCATTATTTTATACGTATATACTGATACTTGGTCTTTCAACAAAACTATTCTGGGAAGGGGTTTAACCAGGGGGATCACTGGTTGTCATGACTCCCCTTCACTTTTGGCATTGTTTTTGTAGAAGGGGGGTGAAGGAGTGCACAGAGGATGATTTGGTGCAGTGAGTGGGGACTCCCCACCCCACTGTAATTTCTACTGGGAAATCCCTCAATGCACGCAGCCTTTTAAAAAATACTATTCTACTAGTGTGCAATAGACCTAATTCACTTGGGCGTAATGTTTTACCAAATTCAGGTCTCTTGGGAATACGATTCTTTGTTTGAGGTTTATCCATATTAATGTATCTTCTCAAGCATTACCATTAAACAAAGGAAAAAGTCCCAAAGGAATGACATGTTACCTGTATTGGGAAAACAAATACGCCCAAGTGAATTAGGTCTATATTCAAGAGTAAGCTATAGGATTAGGTAGGACTATTGGCTGGGTACTTTATGTTAAGTATTTCTTGCTTCCATGACATTACACGTATGTCTTACGTCACTGTTTATCTATATAGGTTTTCCCTATTGCTACTGGAACCTGGAGAGATATATTTTGAAGATTTTAGTGTATTTTATTATCCTTACAATGTGCCAGAAGAAGAAGCTATTAAAAGGTGAGCTGCTTTGATCTAATCAAGACCTTAATTATTACAGGCAAGAAGTCAAATAAGTAGAGGATATTACATGAGAGTGTAGAGATATAATTTGATCTTTTCATGAGTGTTGATGATTTCTCTCACAAGCAAGCACAGTAGATGAGTGAGAGATATTCAGTACAGAAGATAAAATTTCCAAGCGCCTAATATTCTGTTTATTATATAATTAAGATGAATGATGTTACCATGGTGATGGTATTTTCACATGAGAAATAACATGTTATTTTCATTTTTTGCAATGAAGAAAAATAGCTATTTCATCGATAATTTATAAATAAATCAAAATATTTCATCAATATCTATATATATAATAATTATGGCTATAACTGGTGTTGGGTTAATCTGTTGATGTGTTACTCCTTTGTAGAAAACAGAGGGGAAGGCTCAAGATGTGTTCAAAATCTATCCTTTTTGATCCTATAGATACATCTTTTCCAATTCTAAAGGTTAGTGAGTTTTAGTCTTGCTGACTCTGCAGTTATGTCCATCTATTACATATAATTGATTCACTGTTACTGTAAAACAAATTGCATCCATTTCCCTTAGTCATTAGCTATGAATTTTAAATTCCCTTGAAATAATATTTTATGTACTGTTTAACCCTTTGACTACTACGGCGCCCAAAACCGCCCGTAAAAAATGCACCTTATTTGGAAAATTGCCACCTTTCAGTTTGTGAAAAGCAAGTTTGAAAACCAGGTGAAAGTCTTCACTAGGAAGGAGAAAGAAATTGGAGAGCAAAAAAAAATAAATAAATAAAAAAGCAGAACTTTCCAGACAAAAAGCTTCTAGACATTTTCTGAAAAGCAAAAAAGCCTAATTTTGATGTCATTTGCCAAAGCAGAAAATCATTGATTTTTAACGGACGGTTTTTCCTTTGATTGTTTAATCAAAGTCAAAAATACTCTTTCACAGCAAAATTCAGACCTATTTCTTGACCTTGGGTGCTTTGGTTTGCTTTCCATACCTATATCTGGAGAGCAACAGCATTTTCCGTGGAGGAATTTCGCCACTAGACAAATTTTCACTATCCATGGCTGCAATGCATCATGGGAAATTCCATTGTTTACCAGCATGGAGTCCCCATTCTAACAGTTTAGAATATTTTTTTCATTTGCCATGGAGTCCTACTGGCAAAATATCTGCTGCTAGGTACTCTCCTGTCCTCAGATATTCCACAAATTAGCCAAGTAGGTCCTCACTGTCCATCCTCATGAGAGGTCAAGGAATAAACATGACAAAAATTCTCTCTTGTACTGAGTACACATGAAACAACAATTTGGCCGTGAAATTCCTTGCCTACTCTCCGTTCTTTGAGAATATGCTGATTTAAGCCGTCAAAGGGCTTCATGATGACCTCCAGCCCTCTCTATATGGACAAAATGGCTCTGAAAAGTTCCAGACTTCAAAAAACCTCCAAAAGACGACGCTCTTTCTCCCTTGCCAAAAAAGATGTGGTTCCAACAAAAATGAGCCTTCGATGTTTTGAAACAATGGAAGTTTCCATGACAACCCCAAATATGGTTGGGCCAGAGCTTGGGATTTGACTAAGGCCAGAAAATTGATAAAAAAAGCTTAATAAAGTGCCCAGGAGTCAAAGGGTTAATAAAGGAACAGGAGTGTTTTATCAGGTTTAAAACATGAGGTGTAGCCAAGTGGTTTTTGACCCAATAAAACATGGTCTGCGAGTTTATTGAACAGCTTAAAAAAAACTAGGTATATGTTCTCAGGTTCTTCTAAAATTTTTTACGAATGAACCAAGTTTGCTAGAGAAAATCTAAGTTAAAGTTTGTGCAAAAAGAAGATGATATTTTATCAGATTTAAAACCTCCTCGGTCCATGGTCTATGATTTCTATTGTGTTCCCCTCATTAATTATTCATGAGTTTTTTAAAGGCTGAAAAGCAACTTGCAATTATAATTTTCTTTGATCTGCAGTTTTCTTTGAGGGAATGTCTGAGAATAGCTCACTGGACTGGACCTTTGTTGTCCAAGTAGGTATTCATTTTTTTACTTTGGGACTGTACATTTTTTTCATCAGGAGGGGGAGCTGGTTGGCACCTGAAATCAGCTGTTTATGAATGTTACATGACCCTGTCTCTGTTTGCATATTTTTTACATGATGAGCCCCAAAATTTTTCAGCTGTTCCCCTCTTTAGATCCACTTTTTTGGGGTGCCTACCAATAAAAAGTATCTGCCCACTAGCAACTTTAGCCTATTGAAAAGGGAAAAATAGGACTGGCAATAACAACAGCCATTCTACCTTTAGTTAGTTTTAAACAAGGAATATATCACAGGAATGATAGATTAATATTGAACCATGTCACTTGCCGCATGGGTGTTGGATAATAGCTGCAAAATTCATTTTCAAAAATGTTTAATCTTCATCATTTTTTATTTTAAAATTACAAAAAAACACATTCAGATATTTGATGTTAGTGTGATGCATAGGGTGTATTTTTTTACTTTACTAAATAAAACATTTAAAAATATTGAAATCAGGCTTAATCCCAGTGCATGATTGTACATGTAGTAGGCATTTGTGTTCTGGGTGCAATGTTTTTAATGTAAGTCATGTTCTTTATAATTATAATTGTATGCATAGAGCTCTGTTCATCAATAATTGTTTTTTTCACTGTATCATATTTTGGATCCCAATTTCAATAGACAATCACAAAATATGTTACATTAACACACCAAATTTGACAAACATATCTTGACAAGTTCTTTAAAATGCACTTTTTAAAATTTGGAATATCCCTCAATTTCAATTTCCCACCAAATTGATGATGACATTTTCCCATCAAAAAAATTGTAACATTGGTAAAACTAAAAATAAGAAAAATTTCCTTTTAGTGAGCACTCTTCACATGTGAAATTTGAAGTTGGTCAGACTTTACTGTAAAAAGTTATTAAAATTTTATGCTTAAAACTGCCGATTTCAGTACTGCGCCAGCCTAGCATGGAATTGGTAGAATCTATAGCAGCTGAGATATGTCCATTTGAATATTATATAATTTCCCCATACAAATCTTTGTATTTTTGTTGCACAACTGTGATGTTTTCTAGAATTTTAACTTGCCTTGCCATACCTTAAACTGTGTCATGACTGTGTTCATGCCACAAGCTTTTCACACAGTCATATGAAATCTGCTCTATCACCTCTATCACTGGCTGTCAAGACCTGTTGCCTAGTAACCAATGCTAATAGTTTTGACCATTAAAAATCAATCAAATGGTGGAGATGTTTTTTTTGAACATCTTTGGTGATGTAACACCATCTAATATTCAAAATAATGTGATGTTGTTTTGATCAAGCGCCACCAGTCAACCATTGATTGAAATCTCTTTTCAAATCTTCATTTTACTGTAATACCAACATGAAGTAATTAAAATATAGATTAGTCTAGTCAGATGGAAAACAGAGCTATGAAGATCACAGCAGTTCCACTGAAACATCAGCAAAATGTCCAGTAGAGGGTATTAGCCATATAGCTGTTGTTTTTGTATTTTAAAAAAGGTGGGACTTCTAAATTAAAAACTTGGTTTGAGCTCTCCCTTTTTGATTGGCAGTCAACAGAGTAGATGTCATTCAAGGACAGCATGGGACCATCTTTTATGCCAGGGGGGCTGGCAAGAAAGCATCAAAGCATCATGAGAGCATCACAAAAATTATTCATAGAGAGAGAGAGAGAGAGAGAAAAAAATGTCTTTGGTGGGGTTGGTGTCATGATGTTTAGAGTTAGGGTTGATGAATCTTGTCAGCCCCCCTGTTATAAATAATGATCCTTACAGTGTACTGCAAGTTATCTCATTTAAACCTATTTCAAAAAAACATTGTTGCAGCCAAAAGCAACAAGCAACCAAGACCACGAGGATTTTGGTGATTTGTCCAGCAGTTCATCCATTGATTGGTGCTTTTATGCTTTTATGCTTTTAGTCTTTTTATGATGGCAGACTGTTATGCTTCTCATGTTTGAATGTTTGCCCAAAAACTCAGCTAATACTAGTGGCATTTGCCTTCAGTACTGACTATGTCGCTTGTTACTTTTGGCTATGACAAGGTTTTTTGAAATAAGTGTATATTTGAATCTCATGTTAATTCTTGTACATATAGGATAGATACAAAAGGAGATGTGCTGGTTATTGAGTCCAAGCAGGTGATAGAAATGAAAGAAGGCAACATGGTTGCACCATATAAATTTATTAGAGTAAGTAATACATTTACATACTGAAAAATAAATACAGTAGAGTATGTGCAGCTTTCCTGTCATGATTAAAAGTCATGGTATGGAATTGATGACAGCTGTACGTTGAGCCAATTGCAGTGTGAAAGATCACTGCTGTTGAGCCAGATGCAGTGTGCCAGATCAGTGGTCGTCCATGAAAATGCTTTGACAAGGCACCATCATGGGCATAGCATGACATGTCCTCACAGTGAGTTTTGACAATCTTCCAAAAACCATGCTTTAATTTATAATTAATTAATTATTAATGGTGACTATTTTTTTTTTTCTTTTTGGTTAAGCGCATGAAATGATTTCAAGCTATTTAGCACATGAAACTTTAATGACTACTGTCAGTAATGTTATTATTTAATCAGGGTGTTAATTACAGTGGAATTTGTTTTGGTGCATGCTGCTCTGATATTCATTATGTATTAAAATATTACACCTCATGTTGACATGAGTATCATGTCAAGTTGTGTGGAAGCACGCAAGCAGGGGATGTACCAGTATCATTAAAGGGTGCAAATAGGGTGTCAGGGTCATCATTCTTTTATGTACCTCAAAAGGAGACTGGTATTAAAAATTTTGTCAGTGTTTTGGGGTGGGTGCACGTTTTTTGGTGTCCATCTAGCAGAGGAGCTTGATTATTTCTTGCATCTTGTATGGGGAGAGGTCAAAGAAATCATCATAGTAAAAATGAAATGTACCCCCTCCCCTCCCCTCCCCAATAATTAATAATAGGTCGCTAAACAAGGGGGCAAGTGGAGCAAGTGTGGTGTAGTTGGTTAGTGCACTGCCTGCTAAGCAAGATGTCCATGATTCGATCCTCAGTGACCTCACACTCTGTGTAGTTATAGCTTTAAATGTACCCTTAAAATGGAGAACTGAGGAGAAGGGGGGTTATGTGCACAATGTCGACTTTCATTGATACCAGCTTCTTAGCTGAAGGAACTACCAATTTTAGATAAAAGTTGCTTTTTTTTACTTTAGGGGAAAAGAATGAGGAAGGAAGAAATAAACAAATGACAAAATATAAATGAATGAATAAAATAAAAAAGGAATTATTTTTTAATTTTAAATTCCTAGAAAATTTTTCCTGCTTTTTTCTTATTTACATTATTTTACATTGTGCTGATCAGTAAATTTTGTTTTTGTTTACTCCAGGAAAAAAAGAAGTATTTATTTTCGTTCAATTTTGTAGCTTTGGGTTTTGTTCTCCCACAACTAGAGCAGGTATAAACAAAATATCAATTGTGGATAATGTAATTAGTATAATTTGTGATATAATTTTTATTGTAAGTATTTACATCTCATATTAAGCCTGGTTCACACTGGCAATGCAAGTATAAGCGCAATCGACATACACAGACTCAGTAGTGTACTGCTCGTTTAAAGCAGTGCTTGTCATTTCTCACACCTAGGTGATAAATGCAATATTGAGTCTAGGTATGTTGCTATCGCTTATGCTTGTGTTGCTAGTGTGAACCAGGCTTTACAGAGGTGATGCAAAAGTGATGCGCATTAAAATTTGAAATTGCAAAATTACCATATTGTTAAAGGTGATAAAACTCCATTGCATCTAAACAATTTATTTTGAAATTCTTTGGAAAATGTATTGCAAATGTCATTGCTTTGATTAGTTTTTCTCTTCTAGTAGGCTATGAGTAACAGACCTTTTGTAACGTAGCCAATCAGAATTATGTTTATTTCATTGCAGTTACACAGAGCATCAACCCTAACTCCAGCTGACCAGTTAGCCATGGTAAGGAAGCATCTGTGCAATGCATGTGCAATATATGTGCAATATTTGTAATAAGTTTCTGACAGAGAAGAATCATGTGACTATGAAAACCTCAAGGGACAGGCCTGGCAGGGAGTTCTTTAGACTTTCTAAAAGTCCTTCTCAATTTTTTTTTCGAGGCTTGGGTTCTGATTCGCTTGCTCCCAAACAAACACAGAGAGGTCGACGTGTTGCAACCCTAGGAGGTCTGGTGCAAATAGGGGAAGGGTCATTGCTTTTCACACAACTTTGAAAGCAAGGTGCACAAAAATCCATGCAGACCTGTAAGGGGTTCACCTCAATTTATGTAATATATTATGGTGGCCAACCAAAAAAACATCAAAAATAGCCATCAAAAGGAAAATTATGGTGCCTATAAAATGCTAAAATTTGAAATTTGGTCATAATAAAGTGCACAGTTGCTCAAATATTTTTTATTCAACATTAAGGTGAACACCATTGTCCAATCCAGGCAAGCTAAAGTAACATTCAACACCAGTTGGTAGGTGTATTCTTTATCAAAAAATTCCTGTTTGCAAGCAAATACATGACTTGTGCTCTGCCATTTGGATTCCTGTTTTTGGGCTTACAAGGTATGGTATTGGTTATTTCCACAGGCTTGAAGATTTCTATGAGAAGATTGTAATAGAGACTTCAGGTACTGTAAGTTGGGTTAAGGAGGTAAATTGGGTTACTTTTGGTTAAAATTTCCTTAGGAAGAGCTGCAATTAAGCTAATTCTGTTTGACATGGTACAAGTACAGGAATGATGTCATCCATTAAACCAATCTCGCATATAATCTGTCACCTTATTACTGCTTGTCTATTAATAAAAAGAGGATTGAATAGACCTGTCTCATGCAGCATCCATATTCATTCCCATGAGAATAAAAACCTTTAATTTTGCCTGGCTAAACTCTTTCTTAAGGGCTTGAATGTGAGGCTTGCCGGGCAAAATTGCCCGTTCAGACTGCCATAGTGCAAATTTCACGGATGTACCCTCCCCTGATTCACCTTTAGACAAAATGTAAAATGTTTAGCATTTATAACGCGCAAATTCTATATGAATATAATCAAATGCGCGGGACCGCCATTAACGTGATCATCCGAGCCACGTGAAGGTCTAACCATTTTTAGATATTATTACAAAGGTAGCACCTTCTCCTCAGTTATTTTAAGACCCTCAGTGTTGGTCGGGCCGGGGCTTGAACCCACGACATCCCGTACAACAGACCGATGCTCTACCAACTGAGCTAATCGGATGTCAGTAGTTTAGTAAATTTTACACGTTGTTGAATAAGTGCTTCTAGGGATCTTTAGTTGCACTGATTGCCTTTCTTCTTGAAAAACCTTTGATTGTTTCCTGTCATTGAAGTAAACTTGTATTTTATTTTTTTGTTTCTTTATTTAGCTAAGAGAATCACTCCACTGGTGTGTAATCCAGGCCGTGTGATGCTAACTTGTTCTCGGTTGTACTTCCAGCCATTTAACAATGCTGATCCCGTAAGTAACGTACTTGTATAGCTTGTACGTGGCGAAAGTTTTGAAATCTATTTTTTTTCTTCAGCCCACCCAAGATTAACTCTGATTACCCCCTGGACTATGGTCAGTTTTGGAAAAACCTAGGAGTTCCAAATTCCATTGTTTATTATTTTTGAACATATCCCCAGTGTCTTCTACCTGACCCCTAGGATTGCCAGTCACTTTTTTCTACATTATCCTGGGGTCATCATTTGATTTTAGTGCTAGTGGGATTTTGGGGGGGAGGGTCAACCAAAAATGTTGGTCATGCAAAGAAAAAAAACAAACAAACAAACAAACAATCAAACAAAAACAAAAACGTAGAGAGGGGTCAGGTAAATATTCATAGACAAATTCTGAAAACCCACCAGCCTCCCCCCCCCCCGAAATCCAACCACGAAATGGTCCCTTAATCAAATGTAAGTGGGTCACCCAAGCTAAAGACAGATTGCTGGACATCACAGTTTCACAATCACAATCCTGGTAGAAGTGTAACTTACTCATTTCATTTCCAGTGTCCAGTAGTAAAGTGTAAATTATCTCAAATAAGTAGAGTAGTTAAGAGAAGATATCTTCTTCGTCACGTGGTAAGTATGAACCCTTGTTAAGTGATGGCTCAGTAGTTTAGCAAGAGTGATCGCTTTGATATGATAGTCTCAGGGGAATGTGCGCACGCAAGGTGAAAGTGACAGTGATCGTAGGCGAGTCTTTCCTTTGGATTTCTGTCCCCCAGTTTTCTTTGCCTTTTTGTTCTTAAGAGCGGCTGTTTATTAATACCATAGCGAAATCAGAAGTCTATGACAGCAGTGAGAAATTGATTTTCATTTTCATATTTTTTTCGTCTAGAGATATATGTTTGTGAGTAAGTAAACGTCTTTGGGTTTTTTATTTGTTCAAAATTATTTTGCCTCTGAAAAAAAATTTAAAAACACGTCAGGCCAATCATGACCCTGTGCGAAGGCTCGAAGTGGAACTAGAGTTTTCGAAGGTTGCACCTGCTTTGTATTAGTGGACAGTTGCTCTTAACTCTAGTGTAATTTTGTGAAGAAGCATCGCTTACCGATACATAGCTATTTCAAAAAAGATTGACGGGGTGAACGTCGAATGGTGATCCCCGATTGGCGAGTGCACAAGCAAAAGGATCTGTGGAGCAATAAGAATTTCTTCATATTCGTTTCTCATGCCTTAAAAAATGCCTGCTGAAGATCTTTTAAGGAATGAATATGAAGAAATTCTTATTGCTCCACAGTTCCTTTTGGTCGTGCAATCGCCAATCACCGATCGCCATTCGCTGTTCACCTCTTCCAGTCAAACTTTTTGAAATAGCTATACAATTTTTTCCAAGTGATTTGATTAAGTTTGACAACGGAACCTCTTGGTTTTTCTTTTTCTTTATATTTATCGCTGTTGTTTATTTCCAGGGAGTAGAGATATTTTCATCGGATGGATCTCAGATGTATTTGGTGTTAAACTCGCAAAAAGAAAGAGAAACTTTTTATGATGAGCTTATAGCTCAACAAGGTTAGACAAAAATTCAGTCTTAATATTGATTAATTAAAAGTTGTTTTTGTATGAGTTGGAAAACATTACAATTAACATTTACAGCATTATTGGTTAATGCTTGGCAAAAAGTGAATACCCGTTTCACTGTCACTTATCGATGAAAAAAGAAAAAATATGATTGATGTCCATCTTTGCCTTCTCGGTCAATACCCACATATACTTTATACACTTTGAAGGTACGAAAGTCTGAAAGGGCGGAAAAAAGGTATACCAGGAAAAATAGGAAGCTGTTTCAGTGTTCTTAGTATCATGATTATTGTCCGTCATTGGCTTATTGCTTCATTTGCTTCTTAAATATGAAAAGGAAGCCATTCCAGTGTTCACTCAGTGGCGCAAGAAATCGGCCACCGTGATGCTTGTTTCTTGTTTTCCGCATTGCCAATATCTTTAAAACTATTTTGCGCTACGCTTCCGGTACATTGTGTTATTACTTCTGCAGCTTTGCTAAAAGCGGCGCGATTCTGTTAATTATCAATTTATTTATCTAACCAAATGTACCGTCTGTTTTAACTCAGTTAAAGCTATCTATCCTAATAAACGGGACTTATTTTCTGATCTGATGCTCGTAAACTATAACCTCTTCGCTTCACGTTTCTCCGATTTGGCATCCAGTTTGCATAGGCGTATGCACCTTCTTGGAGTTTCCTTGATTTAGTCCGTGTAAGTGAGGTCAGTGTCTGGTTAGGGACAACGTATATGAAGGAAACTTCGAAAATTGAACGGAAAACAAACGGCGTCTTGTCAAGTGTGGATTAAAATACGAAGGAAGGATGTAAATGGATTTACCTAATCAGAGGATATCTGAATAACAGAACTTTTGCTATTCTTGTTTAGGCATAGTACATGCATTTCCTCAAAACCTAAGATCAGTTTTCATTGTTTTTGTTCCCTAACCTCGCTGGCGCGCACAAATCCTTAGGAATTGTGGAAAACTCCGGGAAGGAGCATGATGTCTTTTTCATGAGGACTTGTATTGCTTATCATAAATCATCATAAACTTCGTGCACTGAATACAACTGTCTTGTTTATTTTTACAGATGTAAAACTAGAAGATTCTGGTCAAGAAAATATGACGTTGAAATGGCAAAATGGTGCTATCTCAAATTTTGATTATTTGATGTATTTAAACAGGTACAGATCTCTACTCTAACTGCGCGTCTATAGATGACACCTTGCACAATTTAGCGCTGGAGGTAACGGTATTTGCCCAACAAACCATTCAGCACTGTGTTTCGCTGTTTTCCCTACACTGAGTTAGTGTTTGCGCAACATTTACGTTTGAGCAATAAATAGACCATTTGCATGGTGGGGTCATTTTACTACCAAGACCAGAATGCTTTGTCAAAACTCTTTGTTATTCAGGTTTTTCTACTCTCCTGGGAATAAAGATACAATTGGTAAAATTTGCCTGACAATAGAAGCCACTCAAAGCATTCTGGTCTTGGTAGTAAATTACGCCATCATGCAAATGCCTATTGAAATCACTAAGAAAAATCCCTTAATGCATCTGAATACGTATCATATTTTGGTTCGAAAATAGTTAGTAATTACATTAAAATTGTGCGCAAATTCTGGACTCCGTTACGACCACTCCCTTAACCTTTATAATATAATTACAATACAACACACGCTCTGATTGGCTTTGTTGGGCATTACCGTGTAAACTAGGCAAAAGTTACCTCTCAGCTTCAGTCACTTAGTATCACTAAATGATTAACATGGGATTTATTTTCCCCTCTTTTTCAGTTTAGCAGATAGGAGCTTTAATGATTTAACTCAATACCCAGTATTTCCATGGATCCTGGCCGATTACACAAGTAAACCTCTAGGTAACTATAAACGTTATATTACCAGTTGGACAGCTCCTTAGTTTTCCCTCTCATGTATACTGTGGTATCCTGAATAGCCATACAGCTATTTCAAAAAAAGGCTGACGGTGCGAACGGCGAATGGTGATCAGTGATTTGGCGATTGCACGACCCAAAGGAACTGTGGAGGAATGCCTGCACCATTCAGCGAAGATCTTCAGCAGGAATTGTTTAGGTATTTAGCGAATTCGGGAAGGGTCTATTGATTTCTTTAATGATTTCTTTATAATCAGATCTTACGAACCCGGCGACCTTTAGAGATCTAAGCAGGCCAATAGGAGCTCTAAATGATAGTCGATTACAGCAACTCAAGGTCAGTAAACTACTATATTTAATCGATGCGCATGTCCCTGTACTGTGATATAACAAAACGCGCTGGGAGATGTAGAGCACGAGAAAAGCGAGCTTAGGAACACGAGGCGTAGCCGAATGTTTCTATTGCTTTTCTCGTGCTCTACATTTCCCAGAGTTTTTATATCACAGTATAGAGACATAAGCGATCGTTTTATAATTGCTTGTATAAAATATTTTTCGCTGTTTTAGCGCGGGCATAAACACGGTAGCCAGCCAATCAGCGCGCTTGTTATATCTCAAATATTTCATAAAATAAAATACATTATTATATCCACATCCACTGGATATGAGCAATCGCGCGTTCTGATTGGTTCCTCTACTACTAGGATATCAGCTCGTATCCCGTTAGTAGAGAAGTAAACAAAATGGCGGAACGTTTCGCCAACGTTATTTCACTTTTTAAACTTGAAAATAATTAAAATTCTATATTTCTCACAATCCAGTGGATGTGG
>JAAAQI020164559.1:0-24392 GCA_011800005.2 Stichodactyla mertensii | reverse complement strand
TACGTGTGATGGGTTGTGCCGTGTGGGGGGGCACGGGGAGAGGCGGGGGGGGGGGGGGGGGGTGGGGGGAGGGGGGGGGGGGGGGGGGGGGGGGGGGGGGGGGGGGGGGGGGGGAGATGAGCGGAGGGACTATGATTATATTGCAGTCAGCTAGTGTATGATTTCTATCGCGTAACTGCGTGGTCAAAAATAATTTCAATTCAATTCAAAAATAAGCATTAAAAATATCGTAATAATACTAAAAACAACATCCTATCAACACAATCTCGCCCTTCTAAGGCCGGTAAGGAGGAAACTTTTCTCATCCTATCCAGTAATTGAACTATTTCCCTTAAATAAAACTTCATTTTAAGCTATATGAAGAAACGACTGTTTTTCGTTTCCATGGTAACTAATATGGTCAGTAAATTAACCTATCCAAGGGACTGGGTGCACAAAAATATACATCAAAGTTATTCTCTATTAAAAACAAAACACTAATCTTTATCTATACAATCGGGTGCTCTGGAACAGTTGTATTAGATGTATAGTTTTAAGGCGGTTAATGCTTGCCTTAGTTTTGTCCCTCGACAAAATGTCCAAAATTCTGCTTTTCCGAAACCCAAAAGAATGGTAACAGCTCGTTCTCAAGTGAATTGTGGGATTGTTTTAAAGAACTACAACAAAAAGTCCGCCATTTTGTGTCTCAACGAATGCTAGTCATCCATAATGCATTGCGCACTGAAGACAGCCAATTCACCATTTTCTCTGCCAGGCAAATGGCGGCTTAGGTTTTAAAGCTGTTTGTATATCCAATTCCATCGCTCTTGTTTTTCATGCTGGGGGATTTACACCCATCAGAATATATTCATACATTGACAGTTTATCTTTTAGCGCAGATTTTTCAAAGTTTGCCAGCGAATACAAGGTACGTAAACAATATACGCTCATAACACATTGTGGATGGTTAGGATTCTTTAACAATCTTTGACGGAATTCACCTCATCTTAATTTTTCAGGAGCTGCTTGTGATTATTAGCTGTTCCCATGAAGCGAAAGCGCATGTAGTAGCTTCAAATTCCAATTTTTTTTCATTCAAATACGCCCAGGACATATTTTAGGGCAGAGACATACAGCGAACACTGCTATTAGTAAAATATGTTTCCAAAAATATTTCAATAAATTACGAAATGATCTCCTAGGTTACCATAAGCGGTCGTCTTGGTTACGGTAACGCTACTTCTGCGTGACACTTTACTGGATGCTATTTGGTATTTTTCTTTTTTGAATCAATCGTCATCTATTTCGGCAGCAATGTGCTCAAGTCTTGAAGCCAGGTCACTGAATCCTGACTCTTCTAGTTTTTCCTGAAGCTGTGAAATAAAGAAACAAGAGAGGCAACGTTAATTAAGTTTGACCATAGGAAGTAAAAAGACCGGACGAAAGAAATGAGAGGAAAAATGAATGAAAGCAAACGAAAGATGTAGGAGATAAAAATACAATCCCATTAGGCGTTGGAGCATGGAAAGATAAAAGGATGGATAAATGAATGGATGGTTTTTCATCCATTCATTCAACCACCCACCTATCCATCCCATTCATTCCTTTGTGACTTCTCACCTGGTCTTGGTACTTGGTGACATAACGGAACAGCTCTTTGAACGCGAGGTCAGCGTTGAACATGCCATTATATTGCTAACAAAATAAACCCCCAAAAATGCAACATTAATGACAACAACACAACCAAAACAAACACAAAAGTCATAGGCCAAAATAAAAACTTACAACTGACAAATCCGCAAAATAATCTTTCAGTTCGCCTTCACTCGGAGCCGGATGAGCCCGTAGGTCGCTATAGTAACTAAGAAAATAAGTAATTTATTAATAAATTATAACCACGCAATGACTACGAAAAGGAATACTAGTTAAGACATTTAGAATTAATAAATTGCCAAATGAAGAGAAAACCGACTTAAAAACTAATGATCAAAGCCTTTCGTATACACCAAATTGAAAAAACGTCGGTTTAAAAAGGCTAAATCATTGAAGTTGAGACCGAGGAGGATTCTGGGTAAATAGCTCATGAAGCCCATAATATGCATTGAGCACTGTCATAATTCCCGAATATTGCTTTCTTCGAGAATTCGAAGCAATGTTCGAGAGTTGCAACAATAAACAATATCCTATACATATAATATGGGGCTTACAAAGTGCTTACCCATAACCCCTTTCGGTCTTACCTTCTATGAATTAACCTTTTGAGCCCGACAACGTTTTTTCAATTTGGTGTATGATGCTAAATTTGCAGAAAAAGAAAAAATGCACGTCGTCTCTAAATACAGCCCCAGAATTCCAAGCGGTCAAGCTCGTCACCCATTTCTGCTGTTTGTTGGGTAACCAGGAAACGTGTTCTTACCCCTCCACCCGCTTTTTGTATAAAGGAATTTCTTTAGCGTAGAGAAGCTTATTTGAAGGTGAGTCCTGGAATGATAAAGCGCCAGACATGTTCGTTAAGTACACTGGTAATAAGAGTAATAAACTAGGCAATGAGATCAAGAGAGATGTAGATTTACCTTGCCAAGACGATGCTCAGAGGTCGAACAAGCATCCATAAAAAGCTGCAAAAAATGATTGCGATATTACAAATCTAGCGACTCGGATATGGCAGTCCTACGGTAGCACTGAATAAAATAGACACACAAACCGTTCACCTTTGGATAGACAGACAGAAAGCGAGTACTGTAACAATACCTGACAACTAACAAACTAATAGTCTCACCTGTGCAATAACGGACAGACACGAGTCGACAATATTTGCCTTGAAGACATCGAAAATAAAGTTTGGGTTCTTGATAATGTTTATCCAAAAACGCAGTGGTAAACTATAAAAAGACAAAACAAAAGTTTTCTTTACGACCATTGATTCATTAGTTTATGCATTTGACATGGCGTGACATCTGACCTAGATTAAAGGTTGGAAACATGAGTTGTAAAGAAATTAATTTTTCCGAATTTATTTCCAAGGGTTTTTCGCCCGGAATAACCTCATTTCCAAGCACTATAACTTTCCATTATTTCTAGTTCATGAGTTGTAAAGATATACGCTTCGTCAACCCAGATTTTGATTGCATTCGCAGCTTCCTCTATGGATCAATAGTTTATCATCAGGGGAAAAATGACATTTGGACTGACTGCACATTCGTTCATTTCGCTTCATTCATGCATTCCATCATTCAATCACTCATTCACATTTATTCATTCATTCACTCACTCACTCACTCATTCACATTCAATCACTCATTCGTTCATTCCATCATTCATTCATTCATTTTCCACCCCACCCACCTGTTATTCTTCCATGTGTGTAGGACCTCTGGGTCCGTCAGGTTCAATCCCTGCGCTTGTTCATCGAGCAGCTTAAACAAAAACCTAACAGGTAATGGAGCCGCTGATGGACGACGATTCACAGAGAACACTGCGTCAAACAAACCATCAACGAACTTTTGTAACGTCCCCTAACGAAAGAGAGAAAAATGCAAAAACAATTTCAGCCGTTGCTTCATAAATTATTCTCACTTCCACAGCCTTAGTTTCTTCTGGTCAGCGGCTATTCAGGAATCTTCTTGTGATTGGTTGAAAGCAAGCGGAAGTAATTTCAATTCTTAGCAACAAATCCTCTTGGGAAGGTAATATATTAAGGTGTGTCAATACGAGCAAGAAAATGTGCATGTTGTCGCGCAACAATGTTGCGTTGCAAGTTGCAGAGCGATGTTGCTTGTATTACAACCACGTACGCAACTTGTCACACAACAGAAATCGAAGTTGAGGCTAATTGTTGCAAAACGTAGAAGCTCTTTCTACTTCGTACAATCAAATTTCGCAACTTGCACATCGATTTTTGTTGCGTGACAAGTTGCGCAAGGTGGTAATGTACGAGCAACATTGCTCTGCAACTTCTAAAGCAGCATTGTTGCGCGATTATCTTGCTTGTATTACCGGACCTTTAGAGTGTATTTGCTTACCTTCGTGGCTAGCAGTCTTGTGAGATAGATTTCTGATAACATCTTACTATGACGCGAATCTTCTTGGTCCGTTGGGTAGTCGATTTGCTTCACCTGAAACGAATTTTTTCCCGATGTTAGTCAAGAAAACCGAGCTAACTTTCTCGGAAACATGTTCTTCACTAATGCCGGGGTACGTCGTATCGAAAGAAGGCACTGGAACCGTTTCTAGAGCAGTTTTAAGCAGGTTAGGGACTTGTGGAAAGACTTACCAAATGCCAGGTTCGACCAGCTTCCTCAAGATCTTCTCTACTGCCTTTAGATAACGGAGTGTAACTAAATGGCTTGAATGACGTCCTTGGTATATTATGTAGATGTAAATCTGCGAAAACAGTTATAATGACATTTATTTTTCACTGCCAGTCATCTCATCGTTTTCTTAACATCGCCTGGTTTGTCTTTGTTTTAACACCTATATCAACATAAATCCGGCAACTTCTTCGTCGTCATCATCTACACCACGATCACAACCATTCTCCTCCTCGTTCTAGACGTGTTGTATTATTACTGTGATTACCTGATCCGGCGCTGCCGTAAAACTGTGTGTGATGAATGGACAGCTTCAATAAAGCTCCATTAGGAACCTAATCAAAAATCAAATCCAATTATATCAGCTTTCGCTCTACGGAAACTGCATAGTAATCTATCGCACACAGTGGCGAATTTAAGGAGAGGTTTTTGTGGGGTTTGATTTCCCTGAAGACAGGAAAATCCCCTTCCACGCCACTATTGCCCCTTCCACTCGTAAATACTACGGGTGTACATTCTCCCATAAAAGAAAGGAAAGGAAAGTGCCCTTCGCACTACCATGTTGCCCCTTTCACGGGTGCACACTTCCCTGGAAAAATCCTGGACCCGCCCCTGTTAACCTACCTGATAATGGGCTAATGTGTTTAATCTTCTCCATTGCCCTTCTATAACGCACGACGCATCGTCATCCATTAGCACCTTCTCATTTCCATCTGCTGTGATCCAACCTGCATTGCAAAAAAAGACAATTGATGTTGAATGTCCTCTCGATAACGACTACAAAACAAGCAAGCGAAAACGACAATATAGTGTTATCGGCCACTCCCAAGAGGATCAAAAGACAAAGGCATGGCGGCCATGTTGGTGGTACAGACAAAAGGACCTAATGAGAAATCTTTTGTTAGAAACCAACCAACATGGCCGCGATGACGCCACATGAAAATACTTTTGAGTCAGAGGGTGAACATACTTAGTTGGAATGTATCGGCAGATGGCCTGGTTGAATAAGGTTCATGCTAGGGAAAAAAGATACGAAAATGGTTAAATAGATGAATAAATGGATAGGATATGGGATGGGACAATTGGTATGGAAATAAATGGATGGGTGGGATGAGATGCGAATGGTGAGAATAGATAGATGGAATGGGATGGGGCGATTGGTGAGGAAATGGAAAAATGAAAGGGATGGGTAATTCTATGGGATGAATGATGAGAATGGATGGATGGATTGGGATAAATGGTGAGAAAATGGATAGATGGAATGAGTTGGTTTATTGGTTGGGATGGGGTGGTATAGGTAGGTGGACTGGCAAGTAAATGGAAAAACAGGCACAAATACACTATATCTAAGAGATCACCTTATGGAAGGCATCCAGTATCTTGTTTTTGGCTTGAGTAACGGTGTCACAGTCCAAAAGGCTTACTTGGATAGGAGCCTCATCTTCATGACTGACGGAGACCTTCAACACCTGAAGCACAAGAAAAAGCAAATGAAAGCAAACTGAAAGAATTTCATGACAATTACATATGATGGCAGAATCAACAAAGTAATATACAGGGTCGGCAGAGCGGGGTATCAGGGGATTCGTACGCTATACAGAAACTGTTTCAGCTCAGTTGGACTTCGTACCTCGTACTCAATGGTTTGTCGTAGAAGCTTGTCTTCACTCAAGGAGTATCGGGCCTCTCCTGTACAAGCATCAACAGGTCCTTTCTCTACTTGGCCCTTGATTGCCATGAACAACAAGAACAATGGCTTACCAGAATCTTTCTGGAAACGAAAAAAGGAAGAAAGAACAGGACGTACATGAAGAAATGTAAAGAAAATCATCATATCCTCTTTGCAATGGACTAAAGGTGATATTAAACGGGAGGATTTGTGACGACGATTTTCGTGATACGCCGTTCCGCGAAAGGTTGATGTCGCGGAATAACATGCGAATCGTCCGTGTAATGTCACCTTAACATACACTGAAGGGGCCATTAACTATTTAATCAAAATTCACCAAATTTGATCAGCCATCGCCCTCCCCGTCCTCATTTCAGCATACCTTAAGGTCGTTGTACATACAGAATGCCAGCCAATTGGTCAATAGCTTTTCTGCCACTGACTCGGTCCTACAAAAATAAAAATTAAAATTAAAAAATAATTAATTAAAAAATCTCACTACGCATACTGACCAGTTCCGGCTCAGGTATGATGATCGTTGATTGACGCTTCACTGCGCATGCTTAGTGCTTAACACTGACCAGTTAGGATCTACGCTTCATACAAACTTACCTTCGAAGGAGCAGTTTTGGATGACTTTGTGCTACAGACTTTCGTATGAGTTCACACAGCAGTTGCTTCAGTATTCTATTTAAAAACACCAGCGAAAATTAAATAACTGTTAAAACAATTATCGTCGGTTGTACAAGAAACAGTCCTTTCACAAAACTGAGAATGGAAGAAAGTGGATGGGAAAATGATAATGCAAATTACACAGGGACCTCGGAGATAGTTAGGCTGGAGCCCCCCACCCCCACACACTTTCAGAGGTACTCTTTGGTCCTTGTTATACCTCTTTATTTTAGCCAAACTCTCCCAAAATGAACGTCATCCCAGGATGCACTGCGTGCAAAATTTTGAAGCGCGAGAAGGATCCTGGGATGACTAAGCAGTAACTCACATGTTCACAACTTACTCTGTAGCGTAATCCATCTTGTTTTGTAGAGCCACCATCAACAGTGAAGCAAGGTTACACCTAAAGCCATTAACGAACATTATCAGGTTACCAGTTATTTACGTTTTTCACCGCTAATAAGGTAAAATGCTTCAACATTGAGTTAACTTCATATTTAACCACTGGTCCGCCATGTTGGTTCTAGTTTGATGTATCTTGAGAATGGACGTTTAGGTACGAATACTCACTAAAAGAACTTGAATCAAATGCGATTCTGATCAACAGCACTAGCCTTCCCCAATCTTTCGTATTTACTCGTACAAACACCTTCGTTGTTTATTTAAAACTCGGCCTCATAGACCCGGCGTCAGTTTATTCAAGTAAATACGGTAACTGAAATGTCCCTTGTAGTCTACACGGAGTCAGCATTGAGTCCATAGGGCTCGGTAGTGATATAGGACTAATTACCGTAGTAAAACTGTAGGGAACTAAGATAATAATGCAATAATATTAATATTGTCAGAAATATAAAATCACCTACCTGTCTTTCATGTTAAAAGTGTTCTGCAGTTCGAGAGTTCTTATGTAAATCAACAGAAAGTCCTTGTTGTAGATAAGTTGAGTAAACTTTCGGAGCCCAGTCTCCCAATTGGGTTTCAAATTGCTCTAGAAAAACAACAGCCGCAAAGTGTGGCATTATTTCCAATTAAATCATTTTATTAGTACAAACGTATATCGCTCACGAGAGCTTTACATGAACGTAGAGAATGTCCCAAGTCTTTTGTCTTTCCCATGTCAACCAAAACGAAAACGCTAGCCCTGCAGGACGTGTGGTCTGTTCTGCTTTCGAAAAGCATTTTCTAGACACACAAACATGATACAATGTACGTAGCTTTACCTAGTGTAGGGGAACTTGCGTTCTATTGTAATTTCTCCAGCCCTTTGGCGAATCAGTAAACGAGTAAATAACTAAATTGTATCGGCAATGTTACCTAAAATGAAACGGGTGGCTTTTAAAATTGATAACCTGAGATATAGGAAAAATTCTTGAGAATTTTTTCCATCATTGACTGTAGTTGGTCCCAGACTTAGGCAAGCGAATAACGTTAGGATTATTTGCGGGTGATCTGTACCTTAACTTGAAGGACAGGATGTTCCTTTACTCCGGGAAACAATACATGCATAGCGTAAGTCCGGAAGTCCCAGAACGGCATTCCAGCCGGTGATAAGTCGCTTGACCAATCTGTCATGTCCGTCTGCAACTCGGCAAATGCTGAAATCAAATATTTCATTCATAAACATCTAACGTTTTGTCCCAAAATCAAGATTTCTATGGTTAACCAAGGCTTTCAAATGGCTTTCTCTGTTAACCAATCAAAAAACGAGAAAAATCCCTAACATCCAATCAAAGTGCTTGAATACGGAAGCCGTTCTAGAGTTATGCTGGCGCACCTTCCTCGCTCCAAATGTTGTGGAAGTAACGATGGAGTGCTAACGAAGACGAGAGGTTAGCTTAAAAAGCTAGAAAGATTGTAGCACCGGTTTTAATCGACGGACATCTTCGAGAAGTAAACTAGGAAACAAATTTTAGATATGTAAACACGTACTTGTTGTGTGTGCAAGTCGGCTGTTTTTAAAAATTATCAATTGATAATTTTTTCCTGTAAAGATCCAAGAATCAAACTACATTACCTTCTCTGCATTCCTTTGCCACTTTAGACTCGAGATTATCCATTTTCATCTCGTACTCTTTGATATTTTTCGATTGTTGTCGTTTTTTCCTTCGATAAGCACAACAGAGGCATATAATAACAAGCAAAAGAATGAACGCCCCAGCACCGACTCCAATATAGATGTACAACATTGGGAATCTTGATTCCTTAACCGATGCGAAGTACTTTAATTTTCCAAGATTAAACGTCAGAAATGCTGCCTTTACCTAAGAATAAGAACAAAAATATTGTGCTTGATGATTTTGACTCGAATGAAACCACATTTTAGTGGAGTATAGTATAAAAACGTAATCTCAATTAGAAAATCAAACCACATTTACCGTTAAAAGCCCTTAAAAAGACCAACTTGAAAGATCAGCCTTCATTTTTTACTGCTAAAAATCTGCAGATTTCTTAGTGGTTATTTTTTTATCGAAATTTTCAAATTTCTTCTATCTTACTTAAAATTATTTGACATATATGCAATATTGAACAAGCGATTGCATGAATCAATAACGAATGCATTAGGCTGAGAGTTTTATTACTCGAGATTCGAGCGATAAAAAAAGTCTTAATAAAAAACTACTTTATTCTATATAGAAACACAAAGATTAAAGACTCACTATGACTGTGTATTCTTTATTCTCCACTTCAGGAAGGCTTTCCTCCTTTGGAGCTGTACAAACAAGCTGTTTCTGTTATACAATGAAATAATGGTGAATTAGTGGAATTACTGAACGTTGATTCGTGGGAGAAAAAGGCGCATAGTTCGTCCCAGACAGTCTAGAGGTAAGGCAGCCCTGAGAAAAAAGTCCGGAAGGCTGGTCTTCTCGATGTTTTCGTTCGCTTTAACGTGGACGCATCGAAACGTATAAAGGCGTTTTCCTTTCAGCATCACGCGCCCTAGTTCGGAGCCGCTGGACTTGGTGTCCTATTTGAATAAAGTTATTCAGTTGTCTGTCTTCTCCTGGGCCCGGTTGTTCAGAGCCCTATAGAGTTAACCCGGCCCTGTGCTTAAAGCCGATTTTCTCCGTCTTCACTGGTCTTCCTTCCTCCAAAAACTGTTAGCATTTCTAGAATGCATCAAATGCATGCCACTTCAATCACCGTATTTATCAAGAGAGAATGAGCTCATTCTCTCTTGGTATTTATCCATTATTTTACACTATGTACTGTATTAGTGAATACCAATATTCAATAAATAGGCTATCGGTTTCAAACGTTTTATTCGGTGACAAACATGGCAGAAGTTAGCTATCTGTTAGGAAGCGTTAGCTATGTATAAAGCGGTATGGATTGATGTTAGCGTTCGAAATCCGATGGCCTTCGGTTGTGATGTTTTCACAGTGTCTGTGTTAATTAGCTATCAATTAGCGGCAATTAGCGTTTGTTACACATTGCACACACGTGATTAATTATCATTTTGCTTATGGACGAAACACGTACCTCGCCCAAAACCGTCACATTACAGTGTACTCCCTCCACTGTCACGGTCACGTCTTTCTTAGACAGAATATCCAAATTCGTCCCCTACAGAAAACAAACAAGTTATACTTTAAATATTGTAAAATCGCAATCAGGATCCATGATGATATTGTTTGTTTGTTTGTTTGTTTATCTCTGATTTTTTAATAACTTTTAATCTAGAGGTTTCGGCATTAGCTTCGGCCTTGACTTGTTATGCTTTAATACAACGGTAGAGGATTTGACTTGAGAATATTTTTTCCGGCGCTTCTTCACAGCTGCGACACTGTTCAGGCATTTGAGAATCAAACTGGAGTCCTCTTGGAGTATTATTCGACTCACAACCAATCAGAATATTTTAAAAAGCCGTTGAAGTTCGAGCCCCTCGTTCCTCGGCGCTGACCAGGAGGAACGAAGCCTCTGAGGACGAGACTATATCAGGGAGCGTAAGCCGGGCGCAAAATTCTGCTCCCGCCACAACGGAGGGGCAAAACGACCCTGGAGCCTACTCCCGGAGTAAAACCCTTAGTGTGAATATTGTCTACAGAATAGATTCCCAATCTACAGTTCAAACCTCTAGTATAAGGCTTTCGCTATTGATTTCCTTGACTCCATCAAAAGGCGTAAAATAAGGATCAACGATGATAGCCAATGTAGTAACATTCTCTAGACCAGGAACATTATCCATGATCAATCCAACAATGATCTCAGAACCATTCTTGGATCCTGGTTTGATGTCAAATATGGATACATTTGGACTTGGGCATATCATAGATGTACTGCTGATGACGTCACAGATCTACAAGGAAAGAAACACGTGATCAAAACAATCCAATCTTCGTTGCAATCTTGAGGATTTTACACAAGTCATAATCAGTTTTTTCCATGTACTCTTAAAGAAAATTGCTCTACAGTAAAGGTGTTTTCGAATGTTACCTCTGATTTCGACACAGATTTTTCCTCTCCAGCCTTTTTGAAGAAAATCTTTGGCACGCGAACGTTATCTAAATTTTTGCCTGTGATTGTCAACTTCAGACCACCGCTATGAAGAAAAGAAAAGATTACAACGACAAACAATAAACAACACAACTTCACTCATGGAGTTTTACACATTTCTAAGGGTCTAGCTAAGAAATACCAGCTCACAACCCCTGCAAAAGTAACAAGACAAATCTTTCAATATGTTTATGTATTCATTTGTCTTTGATGTTTAATTATGAGAGGATTTTACCTTGGGAAGGTTCTGTCAGGATCAATGCTGATGAACACCGGGTCGGCAGTGAACTCAAACTTCCCTGGAGGACTGGGTGGACGGAAACCATCAAATGAGACCACAACATCATGAGATGTCGACTCGTTAGACGCCGCTCTTCTTGTTCTGGATGCAACGAAGCTAGTTACACAGGGGATACTAGTGTCTGTTACTCTGAGAGATAATTAGAAAATCCAGTTAATAAAACAACGCAGAGCAGTTGCAAATTTGGGTAGAAATGTTGGAGGGACTCGCAGAAGGAAGGACTAGGAAAGGAAAGAAAGAAAGAAGACGAATCTTGATGAGACTAGTTACTTCGATCTGTCAACAACGCATGCTGTATCTCCAAGCCACGCGCTAATTCGTCTACCAGTGTTCAACTTGATTCCTGTAATGTTGACTAATGTGCCTCCAGACTCTGGTCCTTTCTTAGGATTGAAGTCCTTGACCACAGGAGTCTGAAAATTCAAATTCAAAATTGCATGTTTTCAAATCACAATTTTGTAATATTTATTGTTGTTTAGATCGCTTTGTTGTGTAAAAAACTATTTGCTCAATTGATTTTAGCCCCTTTCTTGTTTGTTTGTTTGTGTTTTGCTTACACGTTTTTACAGTACCATGATTGATATCTTAATCTGGAGTCCCCGGGACTAGCCTCAAAATTTTTTTTCCATGCTTTTCTCCCAGCCTAATTTTTGAGTTTTCTAGATATAGCGAACATTATACATTTACCTGGTAGGAAAAGAGAGCTCCTGAAGAGCCCTTTATACCATTGACAGTGACGATGACAGGCCCCTTGACTTCTCGACCACTTCTAGTCGTGTTACAGGTTATTCTGCGAAAAGGTAAAAGCATTAGGTTTTTTCAGTTGAACGAATGAACGAATTTAGTTCTTTGACAAGTTCCCTTCAGTCTTGAAAAGCTGGCGCTCTAGCTTCTGAACAAGTAGACTTATTGAAGAAAAACTAGTCAAACTTTCTCATCTTAGACGAGCACATAAACCTAGCAAAATAGCTTTGCCAAGGAAAGGTTTATTCGTGTGAGTTGCGGTTTTACACTTTAAACTTTGTTTCAGAAAAGAGGGGAGTTAACAACGCTCATCATGTAAGACAACGATGACAAAGAGCTTGCTCTCGATTACAGTAAAAGAAGCTTAACTTAACATCTTGATCTACGACATGCAGTACTAATACCAGCCTAAGTCTAAAGCAGGTGCCATTCAATTCACTGGCATCTTGCAAGCCGTGCGAACAGACACTGAAAGCTTAATCGCGGGTAAAACTGAAAAATCTTCAACACTCGACACTGGATACCTCTTAGACACGATGTACTTCTTTGGATCTGGAATACAGGTGTAATTGCCAATGAAAACTGATTTCCTAATGTCAACAAAATCCTTCCCAAAGTCAACTCCGATGATCCTTACTTCTGTGTTCCCTTGAGGAGGCCCTGCCATCGGCCAAAACTGTTGAACAAAAAACACGATATCAAAACTCTGCAGGTTCAATCAGTTCCTCGGTTGTTTGTCATTCAAAATAATTTGGAAAGCTAACGTCTTGTTTATCTTGTGAAACACATTTGTTCTTCTTTTACAGATAAAAAACGTGTTTCTAGGCTTGTACTGTAGTGGAAGTTCGAGAGCAAATAGGTCTAAAAACTCACACTGACAAAGAAGATAGGTAGAATTCAGTTTGTAAACGACTGAAAGGTTTGATAAAGCTAAACAAACATCTGAAATACAGCATCCTTATTTGACCACGGAGTAACAACGAAGATACAAACCTCCTTTATGACCGGCTTAGTGTAGCAAGGCTGTGAACGGTGTACCCACTTCTGGGGACAATCCTTTTCCATGCGGCAGGATGAACTTGTCTGCTTACACCATCCACAGTTAAGTTTGGCTTCAGCTACCAAACACGTGCTACAGTCTCCTCTATCAACATCGCACTTGTACAAGGAAACTGAAAATGAATAAGCAATTCATAATAAAAATCACAGAGATACAGTACTTTTAATGAATTGCAGTTTAATACGTTAGTTAAGCAGGTTGCTTGGAAGCTGCCCTGCTTTGCAAATGATTGCGAGTTTCTTCTTTGAATTTTTTTAAAATTCAAAATAAGGTTTGCTTTCGTCCTTGTCTTGCAAAGCTTGCTATCATAAGGGACAAGCCCAGAGATTAACAGACCCTTACCTTGTACAGAATCAGAATTATAGATCTCATCTGTTCCTCTCCACAAAACCTTCAACTCTGCAGATAAGTACTGACTTGGCTTGGTGTAAGAATACTGAAAAGCAAAGGATTGACAGTGAAAAAAACATCGAGTAATACTGTTAACATGGCATTCAAATTGTCATTTTCTTTCCGTCCATTAAAAAAGAAACCATGTTATCTGTCACTCCCATTAGGGGTAGCCTGCAATGCTGGCAGTCCCCACTTTTCCTCTAAACACAAGCACAGACTGCCAGCAACACAGGCTAATTGAGGGGCTCTTCCTTGACGTTCATTCCACAAACACTACCACTACATTCAAATATTTATGACACACAACACTCATGTTACATGTTGATTGATGTTAATGAGAAAAGAAACCTAGAAAAAAACCCTTGTGGCAAGGGAAAGAATAACAACTTGAATAAACTCAACTTGCATGTAGTATTCAAAGGCCGTGCACACGAACTCAAAGCGGCAACATGTTAACAGCAGTTCTTCATCATTCTAATGAAGAATGCCACAGCTGCAGTCAAAATGTCATATTGTTTAATCTTTGCCAATACATGAAAAGCACAAAGCATCTCAAAACCGCAAAGCATCTTCAATTTCATGTTACACAGCTACCTATGCTACAGGTCACTTACAGAATATTCTTGGCAAGTCACTTGGCTATCGCTGTCTCTTGAGGCAGCAATTCTAAAACTCTTTCCTTCAACCTTCACATTGCACTCATATTTGAAGTTGTGCTGAAAGAGAATATAAATGTAAAACTACAAATAGACCTTATTCACTTGGGCGTATTTGTTTTCCCAATACAGGTCACGTGTCATTCCTTTGGGACTTTTTCCTTTGTTTAATGGTAATGCTTGAGAAGATACATTAATATGGATAAACCTCAAACAAAGAATCATATTCCCAAGAGGTCTGAATTGGGAAAACATTACGACCAAGTGAATAAGGTCTATTGAGGTGATTAATGAGATGTAGTCACTGCCAGACTTCTCAGTTGTTCCTCTCAATAATTCAGATTTCAATCCTCTAGCAGTGAAGATGGTCCCCAGCATTTGTTGCTCCTTGTTTGTGAAGGAAACAAAATAAACCATGATTTTTTACCTTTAAAGGAGGAAGGTTTTTGGCTTCTATTTCCATTGAAGTAGCAATTTTATTAGGCAGAAGAAAGGTTTGGTTTTCTGCAATGCGAGGGCAGCCAACTGCACCAGCAGTACGTTTCTAGATCAACAGAAATAACATATTTAATCAAATTAAAACTTTAATTGGACACACACATATAAGATGTTCCCTTCAACTTGTGTGTTAAACATATTATAGGACAAAATGAAATGTAACAAGCCCATGGGCTGAATTCTGAATGGGGCTGGGGGGGGGGGGGGGACATTTTCCAATAGGATGGACTTGTGCACTAGGTGTGAGATCAGCATGGAACTCAATAGGTGACAAGAAAGCTGACTGCAATGACAAACTTCAAAGAGGTTACAACTTGACCAAGTCTAATCACTAAAATAATTTTTCTTGATTTTGTGTATCTTGAGCTCATTTTAAACTCAACTTTTCTAAACAGCTGAAAAAATAGGTCCAGACCAGACCTCAACAGCACATGGGATGAACCCCCAAAACTGCCACCCCCCAGCCTAAAGGCTTGTGTAAAGTACCTTGTTGGATAAAATAATTTCCCCAGGACAATGAGCACTTCCATCTGCATAACACTTCCCTTCATAAATACACCAATCACAGTCATAGTTGCTTTCAGAACACAGGACACATCTGGAAGATAAAATAGACTTAGCAATAACAGATATATTGGATGTCAGAAGTTGATACATAAATGAGACAATTTTTATGTATAAAACTGTATTGACCACATTTGCCTCAACTATGATTTTTGAAACAAAAGAACATCTTGTTGTGGGGTGAACTATAATACTAGTTGTGTTTTCTTAAATCTATAGACCTCTTCAGTTGCTTTCCACCTTAAGCAGAGAAATAATACTTAAGGGAAAAGCAAGTTGTCCTACCTTTTCATCAGAGTACAGTCATAAAAAGGTATCTTGGTGGAAAGAAACATGATGCTAGTTTCAGATGAGAACAATGATAAATCCACAAGAACATCACCTAAAATACAAAAACAAGACAAATGAAAAAACATCTTAATCTCATTCACATAAACTAATATTCAAGACATTTAGTTTGACCATACTGTTCTGTCACATCCTTAAACTTCAAAATTTTAACTGTCAAACTCCAAAATTTCTCCTTAAACTTATTTCCTAGTTCCATGATCTTTCCAAACAGTTGTTGCCAATATGTATAGAAAAACTCAGCATGGAATATCACTCTCAGAAGACATGCAGAATCATATCTAGAAACTCGATAAATTGCATTCATTCTGAGAATTGTACTACTGAGAAGGCAGGAGAAACTTTGAAGTATGACGGTGCAACACAACATGTTTCTATCACATCTGTTTGCAACCAATTAATGGTATTTGTCCTTCATCCTTCCCTGTGATCAGAGATTCTGGAGATAATTGTTAATCTATACAAAATACTTGGCATGTTCTCAGTACACATCCATGCATACAGGAAGTATTTTACAGTCACATATCAGTCAGTACCTGTATCACTTGTGATTGAAGGCAAGTCCCTTGCCATAGGTGTACTGCACTTGATAGTGCCATTGGCCATAACAATAGTTGATCTTTCTTTATTGTTGATATAGCATTTGTAGGTCTGACCACTGGCAGGGGGAGGCATGCTCTTTATAGTAGCTTCAAACTAGATAAAAAAGAGGTGCATATTTTATCACTGTTAATTGTATTTAACAAATAAATTTAATACAGGCTCATTGCCTAGGAGTGTTACAAGAGCTTGAATAAAATTGTTAGAAATGATGCATTCTTTATGATATTATTTGTTTTAAGATTAATCAACATTCACAGATATAGAATGGGAAGAAATAAACACGTGAACAAGATCTTCCCTACCCACAAGCTGAATCTTGTGTATAAATTACCAATGTGTTTACTCTGAAGATGTCAAGGTTGCAGAAATATGATTGTTATACAATGGTTTTTCTTCTGTATTTTACCTGTATAACACTTCCATATGGAAATCTCGCAGGTTGAGTAGAAACAAACTGGATACACTGGGAGACATTTGTAGTAAAGTGAAGAGGATGTACAACTGAATTTGGACATAGGGCTCTGCGAACACACCTGTGAGAGTAGCAATGGGTTCAAAAATAATAAGACAATTTGTTAAGTGGATTGCCATCTTGTGCCCTGCCAGGAATGAGGAGGTGATAAGAGAGCATAACCCTCAAAAGTACCAGCAACTGCATTGTGTACAGCTATAAGGTATGAAAGGTTTAGTGTCAGGATTAATTGAATTTGAGGGCAGGAAGTGGCCAAAATGATGACAGATACCAGGGGTGGATCCAGGGGGGGATTGGGTGGCTAGCCACCCCCCTCTTTGAAATCGATAAGCTTGAATCGATAAGCTTATGCTAACTGGATGGTCCATGGAGGGTTTATGTCTTCCACTGGTACACATATTTGAGTCACAGAAAATGTTTACAGAAAATTCATATTAGTGTGACATGAAAATTTATATCGAATGAAGGCAAAAGAAAAATGATGTCATTCTGGTAGATGATTTTAATTATATCTGTAATTTCAGTGATCAGCCACCCCCTCCCCCCAAAAAAAATCCTAGATCCATCACTGGATAAGATGGATGCCAGTAGTTGAGATGCTAATGAGACAATAAGCATTTTATTGACCTGATAGCCTCACTTTTATGATTCTTAAAACAAAAGAATGTCTTATTGTGGACTCAACTGTAATAACAGCTGTCATCATCATGTGTTGTGCAAATGATTGACAATTTTATGCACCCCAATTAACCTGTTTGGTCATCAACTTTCCTTAGGTTTCCTGTGCATACAAACCTAATCTACATGAACAGACCTTTCCTGACTTCATTGACCAGGAAACAATGGTTTCAATTCAAGCCTGGAATTGATGTTACCATACATTTACTCTAACATACATCTAGTCCAACCTCGATTTAGAACCACTGTTTTGTAGTCAATAAAGCGAATTCAGGAAATGTCTATGTTACAGGCTGCACTATGAGGTCAGTTTTCATCTAAAAATGACATTGTTATATTAATGATGGCCCTGGATCTTTAATACAAACTGATACAATATGAACTGTAATTTTAGTTACTTTTTGTAGAGAGTACACCATCCACAAAATGGATTGCCATGACCATTGCAAGATTGGCAGGTTGAATGAGATGAGCAGTCTTCCACAGGAACCTTAAAAACCTGTTAAAGAATATATTTTAAACATCAAAGTTTAAACTAAATGGTCGCAGCAGTAGGAACTTGATAACGATTTTGAGAAAGATCAGTATAATTTTAATGCTCGACATGTTTTGGCATAGTCAAACGCCATCATCAGGAATGATAAGTGCAATTGTACAAATCGTATAAATGTAGTAGAATAACAATGGAAGAGAATAATTAACGTAATATTAAGTGGATAAGGTGAGAAAGAAAAGCCCTCACTCAACCAACAGCTTTTTCATTTCAACCTCACTATTTTTATAATTGTCACCTTTGCCTGTAATATCATTTGTTTGTTTTTCTTTCTAACTTAATAATAACAATAATATCTGAAATTTTACTGAGGCAACTGCCTTGTTTGCCTCATTGTAGCTACGGCCCTGCTTTGTATTTGTGGGTGTACAGTCACAGATGTTTTTAGGCACTACCATCATACAAATTTTTCCTACAAAACCACAGTTTGGTGAATTAGCTCATTAAAATGTTTTCTCTTCATTTACCTTTAAGTCATTTGCTACATAAAGTGACTGTTTGTTTTTGCTGAGCACAATTTTCTTGAGAGGTTTGCCGAGAGAGATTATTTTATCATGGTACGGTGTTAACAAAGAGCTACTGTCTCCAACAGAAACCTACATAGCCATCAAAAAAAGAGAAAATGAACAAATATCAAATGTTAGATCAAACTCGGATATCTAAAAGTTTTTAACTGTACATGTTGTCAGTACATAAATACAAGCACCCTCTCCTCCCTCCACAGACCCCAAAGATTCATATTTTTTGGATAGTTTGGTTCACTTTGGCCCTGGTTTGTACCCTCCACAGGTCCCAAAGGTTCATGTATTGGGTTCAACATTTCAAAAGTTTGGTCCACTTTGGCCTCACTTGCACCACCCCACAAAAAATCCTGGCTACGGAGTAGACTTGCTTTCTTACCTTCAGTAAATGACCATTGCTGTCTCCAAGAAATACAACTGTGGAGTTTTCATAAGGTAATGCACTTATTGATACCAACGTTGACTGATTCTTTTCTAATATTGCTGATGAACTAACACTTATGTCTCCTCCAATAGGATGGTTTAATGTATTCGATGGACATGTTCCAGAATAATTTGGCTGATACTGGCACTTGTTTTTCCCAAGATTTGTCCACGGTATGCCAAGATATGTGTTGTCAGGTTTATTTGAACACTTTAGGATGTTTCGCTTAAAGCCTTCATTGATTTCTTTCATAGAATAGTAGCAAACTGTGGAGCTCTGTGTTGGTTCACTAGAACCAGGGTCCGACTTGCTAAATGCCACGAGCAGCACATCAGAGTTCAAAGGTAACCCCAGCTTTTTGGTAAGTTTACTTCCTCCTTTTGTAACAACTGCTGATGTAGCAATATTGAAATTTATTCCACTTCTTGATAAACACTTGAGAGGAATCTCAGTGTATGATTCATAACTACTGTCTTTTTGACATAAGCTGACAATTTTTGTTTCATATTGTTTTAATGCAGAATGATTATCCTTTCGGTTTTTATAAGATGCTAAACTTTCTTGAACTGTTATGAAATAACTATGGTCATTGTAAGAGAAACCATGTACATAAAACACTTTATATTTGGTATCCTTGAATTTTAGTGCTGTGATTTTCCCTCCATCTACTGCAAGTTCAAACAAATGTGAAGGATCAAGGCTTCGGCTTGCAACAGCTGGAGCTGAATAGTCCTCAACATTTCTTGGAAACCATGTTGTTCCAACATAAAGAACATTTTCAAATCTTCCAATCCCAGGTGGTCCTTGAGCAATGAATCCTATGGCAGGCTTTGAATATGCCGATGCAACAAATTCTGTTATTGATTCATGCACAACATTTAGGTTGTTCAAATCCCGAAGCTGACAAAGTCCATGGTAAAGACTTCCACATGTTAACAGTTTTTGTTGAGATTCATCAATAAGTAGAATTTTATTATGATTGTCAGTGGGGACTCTTTTTTTCTTACAAGTAATAGGAAATGGATTACATAATTGATTATCAGGATGTGGACCTGTGCTGTTTTGTCTTAGGATGACTAAGTTGTTACTTGCTTTAAGTATAAAGTTGCTTCCCCCAATATAAATATTACCAGTTGCGTTGTCGACTATCATGTTTGTTAAGACACCAGGAGTGGACAATTCCTCATAACTACTACATGTACTACATAAATACAGAACAAGAAGTACCAAAGACAAGATATCTCCTAGTCTCTTTGTGGCCATATTTGTCTGGACGTTAACTGCAAGAAATTAAACAATGTTACAATAAATAATAAAAAAACTATGTTACAATGTTACAATAAATAATAAAAAAACTATTTAAAAATGAGGACAAAACAAAGATGCACATTAATTTTGTACATGTTATGCATAAATTAAGCAAAAGTCAGGTACTGCCAAGTGATTTTTAGCTACCCTATAATAGTTCTGTAGTCACCCCTGACAATTTTCATTTTATCAAAAAGTCATAAATGAGATGTCACCCACACTTGAACATTTCAACAAGTGTAGTTGGAAACAACTTAGCTGCATGCAAATGTTTCTCTTTACCAAAATAGATTAATCATGAAACTCCAAACCTGAACAATGATACTCTAATCTGCTCCCCCCCCCCCAACTAAAAAATATGATTTTAGCATCACAGGATTTTCCAGAAATTAGTCCTAAACAAGTTTAAATCTGCAAAGCAAACTTATGAAGTAATTTTTATTGTTTCATAGGTTAAGTTTGCTTTGCAGATCAACTTGTTTAGGACTAATTTTGAGAAAAAATTAAAATAGCTTTAAAAAATACATGAAGAGGGTTGCTGGTACCAGGTCAGTTATGTCTACACATGAAGAAAATAGATCCAGACCTGACACTAGCTGACAGCAATAGAAACTAAAGGAAGTAGTATCAGAGAGAATAATTATACTCTTTCCCAATACTTCATCCTGTTTCAGCACACACCAAGTCAATTAACTCAAAATGTAATACACAGACGACATCTTGTAGGAAGAATTATGTTAATATAAGAAGGGTTGAATAAATAAGATGGAAATGGTCATTCAATTTTACATTTTCTCTCGGTATTTAGGAGATGTTTTGTTGGTTTACACCCTAATGGCACTTCCTGTGGTAAAGAATAGCTTAAAGTGGTTTTTGTGTCACATTTACCTTCAGTTCACCATACACCAGAGCAATAAAAACTATAGTGTTGTCAAATTCCGCTATTATTGTTAAACTGTGTATAAAGGCTAACAAAATGATGTTTAAATACACAAGTCATTTTTCTAGTCTCAATAGGCGATCTTTTTCACTAGACAAAAGAAAATCCACATGCTGCTTGAAAATAAAATGTCATCGAGATTGGTAAACCACTTTGAGGAATGTTATTTCAGGAAAGAAAATCGCACGCCAAAGGTGTACGCTAGAATAAAGGTTGGGTCTTTTGAACCGATTGTTTCCGATACTATTCTACTGATCTTTTTTAATTTCCCTAATTTGACAGATCCAGCCAAACAGTCAGTTTTTGAAATAATTATATACCTACTAAATAACACGATTATGTGAATTCACCAAACGTGTGAATAAGAGCCGGAGTATTTGTATTATTTCTCTTAGATAGATGTCGAGTCATAAACACTCGAATGAACCGCCGAAAACTCTAGCCACGAAAAACAACTCTCGAACAACCAAACCACTGACCCGAAACACTTAACGGCGAAACGGCAAAGAAACCCTCAAAAAAACAGCCTTAAAGTACTGATTTTCTATCGTAACTGAGCTGAGATGAAAGGAGTTCACTCCAAGGAATCACAATGAAATATTCTGTCAAAGTTCGAAGCCACAAGCGCTAGCAGTTGAGCAATAATATTCAAAGAAAGTTCTCCTTGGAAATTAATTAATTGGTGTCTCGAAGGATTTTGATCAAACGTTCGATCTTCGTTTATTTTCGATTAAAGAATTAAAAATTTTTCGAAAGGACTCACCGGTCGAACTGCTCTTTTTAGCTATCAGTCTGAGCTTATTCACCTCTGGACAGCAGGTTTCAAGGCGTGATCGGAGCTACATCTCAGTCTGCTTATGTCAGAGCTTATCCCACATCTTCACCCACATGCCATTCTTAAAAAACACATAAAAGACGACCTGAGGGCTGTAGACGAGATCTGAAGTTACTCGAAGCACTGCTGTTTCCTTAGCAGTATAGATCGCGGGTGGTTTAATGTAAGAGACGGCTGTAGAGTGAGTAGAAAGCGTTATAAGATGCTCTGTTCCTGTGGTCATGTATAATAAGGACCATCTCCCTTTACGCCAGGCCTCTTGACCGCGTGTGGAATGTTTGGCGGTTTGTTTAGACACATGGATTAAATCATGGCTGAAGGTTGAGGTCATTTCACTCCCTTTTAACGCCATATTACTAATTCTAGCTCAAGATGGCTCCAAGAAACAGGGTAAGGAAGTGTTTTTGATTCATTACTGGTAATAATAGCTGTAATAAAAGCACATTTTGATGAATTTTTGATCAATCTTTTCACAATTCTTGCTCGCTGCATAACGAAATATTTTGAATATAAACAACGTCATTTCCTTTTGACGCTTTTCTTTCTTCACGTTTATTCCCAAACTATTTACGTATTTTAAGGAATGACTCATTGGATAAAATAAGCGATTTTTACTTTTTCTTGTAACAGGCAACCCAATTTGTGTAGATGTTTGTTTAAAAATTCCTAACGTTTGAAAACAAGCTCTATGCTTTTGTTTCCATTTAAGCTTATTTAAACATTAATACAATATGCTTGAATCTTGATAAAAAGGCAGCTGACTAGCTATCCGTTTTTTATTTTATTTTTTCATTGCTTTCTTCTCACCTGATTATGTGACTCTTAAATGATTATTCAAATTTGGCACTGCAGGTATAGACCCCTGACAGCACGTCAGAATGCAGTTCCATCTGGGGGACAAAACAATGGATTCTAGCTCTCAAGAGAGCAAAAGTCTTTTGTTTTGTTCTCCAGATTGAGCTGCTCTGATGACATGTACAGGGGGTCTATACAGGATCTTTCTTTAGTTTGAAAGTAAGCATATAAGTATGCAGATCAAATTTCAAACCACATGAAAAATTGCTTCCATCTTTCATCAAGCATTCAAAAAACTCATTTTTTGCCCTTAACTTTATTTTACAATACACGGGCAGCCCCAGTTTACATCAACATATTTTTTTTGTTGATACTAATAGAAATTTTCGCACTCCTGTTTCTGAATGTGTGAGGCTTGGTTTGATAACTTTAGAACTAAATGATTATTTGTGATATGTTTCGTTAGATATCTTTCCTTTTCAGTAGCCCACTTCTGAGACATGCTTTTCTTGTCATGCACAATGGTTTCACTACAAGGCTTTGTGCTAAATTAAAATTATTCTTTTCTCATGTCATGGATGCACTGAGCATTATGCATGAAGCCTCACTTTGAACCTTTGAGATATGACAAGTGAAGCATATCTCAGAAGTTGGCTATTGTGAAATCATACAAATAATCTCATTTTTCACAGAAAGAGAAATAATTATGCATTTTTCCTTTTTTCCCTTCAGTTTGAGAGTGAGTACAAAGCGAATTTCAAACCACATGAAGTAACTCCTGTTTCATCAAGGCAACCACAGTCCCAAAGAAAGCCAAACATCAAGGAAGATGTACCTCCAAGAGCTGGAGGATTAAGGAAAAAAGAGGATTTACTAAAGCCTGCAAAAGCTGCTATCAAGGTATATTGAATTATCAAGTAGCTGTATACATTGTAGTGGTTGGAAAATAGAAATATCAATAGCTATTGATATAACAGCTGAGACATTTGGTAACACCTTGAATCATCTGTCATGTTGGACCTTTGTTCTACTATATTTGGACTTTTTTTAGCATGTTTGGCCCTTGATATTTACATCTACATTTAAAATATTGTCATCATACACTCAATTGCAAAAAAATCGTTTTTGGGTCCAAAACATGGGACATAGAAGCTGAGACCAAAATGATATCATGGTACATGGGAAGTACGTTGATTAGATGCATGCTGCTATAATCCAGTGAATACTTTCATTCACCACTGTACAATGTTCACAGGTCTGCTGAATAAGCTTTCATCATGTCTTTGTACCCAACAGAAATTTTACAATTGGATGTATATCCACATTATGCACACAGATGAATATGGTATTATTAAGCTTCAGGACTATGTGACTTTATTATATCCACATCCACTGGATATGAGCAAGTGTGCACTCTGATTGGTTCCTTTACTACTAGGATATCAGCTCATACCCCGTGAGTAGAGAAGTAAACGAAATGGCGGAGCGTTTTGCCGACTATTTTGCTTTTTAAACTTGAAAATAATTAAAATTCTGCATTTCTCACAATCCAGTGGATGTGGATATAATAAAACA